>JAUMHQ010000069.1:15817404-15827558 GCA_032361165.1 Enteromius paludinosus
GTTATGTCCATGTACTGAACTGTTATTATTCAACCATGCCAAGGTAAATTCAATTTTCCATTCTATGGCACCTTTAAAGTCACTTTAAAAGTCAATAAATGGTCTGTTTTTAGCGGAATAATATATTCGATAATATATAATAACGTAAGAATGCATTGCACTTAGTTACAATATCTACTGCAAAAAAAGTTGTATTTTGTCTTGTTCCCGGAAGAAATAGCCACCTATTTTTTAAATCAGGATATATTTACTTGAAAAGCAAAATAACGTGAGATATTAAGTCTTGTTTTCTGAAAGATGTATCACGATTAAGTGAGTTTATGCCTGAAAATATCAGTCAATGTGGTAAGAACATTAAACATAATTCAAAGGTGGAAAAAAAACAAGACACTTTTCTTACTCTACTGGCCGATATTTTATTTTGTTTTAAGCAAAAACTTTTTTTTTTTTTTTTTGCAATTTTAAGTAAATTTATCTCGATTTAAGAGTATTTAAATTGTACTATATTTATTTTAAATAGGCATTCACTGATTTTAAAAGCTATATATTACATGGTTGAAATCAATTGGCTGGTTCTTTTCTGGAGTACAAAATATTAATTTGCATCTTTATTCCGACATTTAATAGTAAAACTGTTTTCACTGGATAAAGACTGGCTGAGAATATATATTTATTATTATATGAATCTGAACTTTCAAACAACTGATTGAGGTTATACTTTATGCCTTATTGCAGGGTTTTTTTTGTTAAACTGTTATGTAAAACTTCGCTTCTCTTTATACATTCAAATCACACAGGTACTTTTTCTTCAAAACTTTCCTGGAGGAACGACATTAAATGCCAGCCTACTAAAGAGACGAAGAGAGAGAAAATAAATGGCGTTCTTTTGTCTAGTCTTGCACAGAACACAAATGAACCTTAGACCTTCTGTCTGCTCTCTCTGCAATCAGAAACACTGGAGTAATTTCTGCGGCTCAGCCTTCACAGGAAACCAGGCCAGTGTGAGAGTGAAAGTCACATGAATTATGCAGCAGGGACACCTGTGTGTGTGTGTCGGCTGCTGGAAGAGTCCGGAATGAGAGCTATTTTACATTATATCTGGATCAGTCTGTCAGGACAAGGTTTATTCTGCATCTTTTTGCACCTTAACGGCAGGTGCATCGCGATAGGAGAGCTGTGGTAACTTACAACAACTTTGAAGCATTTGTATGTCCTCCAAACCTTATGCGGAAGTTAAAAAAAGGCCTAATAATGCAGTTTGCTTTCCTTCCGTGAATGATTTCTTTACATGCACTGAAAATGTCTGTTTTTGCAGCATATATTTTATGAAATGAAAGGGTGGTAATGTAAAATAGCATAATGATTTTGAAGTTTATATGATTACCAAAATAAATTTGCTGCACATTGAAAGCATTCATGAGCACTCTTTGCACTTGACGTTCAATTACACATTTAATACTTATTATCTTATTTTAATTTTATAATTGAAATAAATACAAATTAAAATGACATTTGAATGTATGTGTAACGGTCGGTCTCAGCGAAAGAGAGAGCAGGAGACGTGGAGTTTAACAAAACAAAGTATTTTAATAAAGAGAAAAACAAAACTCGGAGTAGTATCCAAAATACATTAAAGAGACATTCAAAAAGCAACCTAACATTAACATTGACAGACCAAACTGAACTCAAAGGTATTTATACACAGAACTAATGACTGAAATGAGGGCACCTGGGGAGACACAGGTGGAACACAATTAACTCATAATCACATAACGACAGGAAAAACCAAATATGGGCAAACAGGAAGGAAGACAGGAAGACATAAACTGAAACGAACACAATGAAAACGAAACTAAACCAAGAATACAACAACACAGAGTTTAAACAGAACTAAACAGACATCGAATGTTACAGTATGACCTTTCCCACACACATCATTATTGCATTTAACAATTTTGCCTTTAATAATAATAATAATAATCATTTTACAAGTTAGTGTATTTGTTTACAAGAATCCCTTTTTGAATAACATGCTTAACAAAGTTAATATAATAATAATAATAATAATAATATAGCTATTCTATTCCATAGAAAATATATTTTTAATGTTAATAGGAAAAAAAAAAGTAAAAATTAAGTAAAAAAAGTAAATTTGGTCCCACTTTATATAAAGTGCCCCTAATAACTGTGTACTTCCATAGTAACTAGATGTGTATGTAGTATGTAACCACAGTGTAAGTACACACTGGTACATAGTAACTACAGCTGTAATATTTCTGTAACTACACACATGTAACCAGCTGATGCAGGTTCACCGTCTTTGCTTATTCTCCTGAATCTGTCAGGGGCCTTTGATACAGTGGACCATTCCATTCTCCTGGATCGCCTTCATCATACAGTTGGATTCTCAGGAACCGCACTGCAGTTCCAGCCCTACTTGTCTGGCAGGACTGGACATCATATTGGGATAGGATGTACATCCAGGATGTCCACCGTCACATGTGGTGTTCCACAGGGGTCAGCTCTTGGACCCATCCTTTTCACCATCTATATGCTACCTCTTGGGCACATCATCACCAGACATGGACTGTCCTTCCATTGTTATGCTGATGTCATGCAGCTCTACATGAAAACTGCCCCAAACCCTTTAGAAGCCATCTTGAACCTCACTGAATGCCTGAAGGAGATTAAGGCTTGGAAGAACAGCAATTTTCTACAGCTAAATAGCAATAAAACTGAGGGACTCCTTGTTGGCACCCCCCACCAGATCTGTTCTTTTCCTGTACTCCAGTTCACCTTCGGTGGCCAGGACATTACTCTCTCCTCCTCTTTAGTCACTGATCTGGGAGTTCGGTTTGATCCAAATTTGACCTTCAGTGACCACATAAAGCACCTGTGTAAGACATAATTTTACCGTCTAAGAAAAATTTCTAAACTCCTTCCCCTTCTTACACTCCCAGATGCAGAGAAACTTGTCCACGCCTTTATCTCCTCAAGGCTGGACTACTGTAATGGACTGTTTGTTGGAATTCCTACTAAGGACATACAAAAGTTACAATACATCCAAAACAGCGCTGCAAGAATCCTACTGAGAGTAAGGAAATGTGAACATATCACTCCCATCCTCAAATCACTTCATTGGCTCCCTGTTTCGTCCCGGATCGAGTACAAAGTTCTTCTGTTAACCCATATATGTATTTATGGCCTGGCACCTTCATATCTTCAAGATCTAATCAATTTACAAACTACCAATCATATCCTCAGATCATCAGGCAGCATGCTTCTTCAAGTTCCCATGGGGTCGAGCTTATTGCTCTGTAATCACCTTCCTGTCCCACTGCGAGTTATACAGAACCTAGACATTTTTAAAGCAAATTTGAAGACTTTTTTAAGATTTTACACTTGAGATTTTTACACTTTGAGATTTTGCTAATGAAAAGGGCGTTGGGGTTAAGTGACAAAAGTGTTGTTACCAATATCCAGTTACACATTTGTACTTACACACACTATTCTGAGGGGTGTTACAGTACATATCACAGCCGTAGATACTATATAGCAATGTGTACTTACACTGTAGTTACATAATAGAGTTACTACACATCTAGTTACTATGGAAGTGCACATGTATTAGGGACACTTAATATAAAGTCTTTTAGCATACTACCAATGGAATTAGCCTAAGCAAAGACAAAGGAGTCTGTAATTTTAAGCAAAAATCTAATATTTTAAATAAGCACAATTCATAACTTGAGATGTTGTGAAAAAAAACAAACATATATATATACATATAAATGACAGAACTCTCATTTGATTTATGTATAGTACATAGGCCTACTCAAATTAAACTAGTTAGTTTAAATTACTTTTTTTTAAGAGTTATTAATGCGGGTGCAGTGATAAACATCATATAGTCCTACCTGTATTCTATAAACTGGTGCTACACCACTGATTAAGAACAATTATACATAAACGATGTGTACAAATATGCGTGAGCATTCCTCAAACTAAATGCTAAAAACAGATGTGTCTCCATTTATGCAATGACCATCATAATCATTCTGTCCATTTAATGTGTGCATCAAATGCGTCATCATGCATGAATCTGATAAGACACATATGGTTGTGTGGTGGCCAATAAAAGAAACTAAGCGCTGTAACTAATGGTTTTGTTATTTGTTACTTTTGATGGATTATTCAAATTACGCATATATACTGGAAGAAATTTCTGTTGTCTTTAGCCATTAAATTTAAATTTGCATATTAACAATCTGGGCATGTGCAATCGTGAAGTATGGTATCTAGCTAATACGTAGAAACTTTTTTTTTTTCTTCTTAATGATTGATTTCCCACTTCTTCTTTTTTTTAATTACTGCGGTTTTGTTTATATACCACTACTGTATGATTTTCTTCTTCTGGTTTGTTTTTCCCCTTTATTAAAAATAATGAGGAGGACTACATCTGTTTTTACATCCGATTATAAAACTCGAGTAGCTGTGCATCAAAGACTTTTTCAAATGACCTTCAATGTGACTGAATCAAGGGAGAGAAATCAAAGCCATGCTAATTCGGAATACAGTAAACCAGATTAAAACTGTGTTTTTAGGTTGGATCCTGTCTGGAAAGAACATAACAGACTGGTGAAGACCAAGTGAAGATCTAAAGTAATGCCTAGCAGAACATAAACAACATCACAGACAATAAGCCACCAGAAAGCTATTGCTACCTTTGAATTGTCTCTCGTTATTATCTGATTCGACGTGGGAGATCTGCATGTGTGTCCGTGTTTGAAAGGAACTAAAACATTTAAAGACTTCATTATTCCCAAAAACTGTATTTTTCGGCTGTGAAGTTCAACATAATATGCATTTCAAAACCCCCCCATTGTTTGTTCTGTTTTGCCTCCTCCAAACTGAATCTCATGGTACTGATATAAACCATTATTAATTAGCAGGACCGGCTGTAGCTGCAGCTGGTCTTGGTCCGTTTCATGTCTTAATGTGGAGCCTTTTGCTTTGCAAATCCACAGAGATGAAGTAGTATTGCTTGCACAAACAATGATTAATATCTGGCGTCAAAGCTTCTTAGATTCCATCAATAAATTGTCATTGAGATTAATACTGAGAGGCAAAAAGCATGATGCATTCAAAATAGAGTTTCTTGCATGCTGCCGACTTCTAAACATGCTAGTTCATTCTAATACGAAAGGAGCTGCGCTGTCAAATTAATGTCCAGTGAACATTTAGAAGAATAATACAGTGGCTTGAGATTAGGTGTTTAATATTCATATCCTGACACTTCCAAAAAGATGTCATGAAGAAGATGACAGATGTACTATACAGCTCTCGGGTGGTATTTTCTGGCAATTAATTGGTGATTTTGGATTGTGACACGCCAAGAAATGGCCCTTGAATACACACTGAATTTCCTAATCTAAAGAGAATGACTCACACTCCTCTCTCTCTCTTTCTCTCTCTCTCTCTCTCTCTCTCTCACACACACACACACACACACTCAGCCGTGATATTCTATGAACATCAATCCAAAATTTGGATTAGTATAAATCTCTCTGCTGGCTCACGTTTATTTCAAGCCCACCATCTTCTCACCCTCCACCCCTCCAAAGAAGAGAATTGGCAGTTTGATAACTGAATGACAAATGTTAGAGAAACAGTCCGAACCATGATCGCATCCATAATCCTTCCAGGCCTGTCAAAGAGAGTGGAAAAAAAAAGACACAATGAATATCCTGCTCAATAAACCTTCACACACAAGACAAAAAAACCCTTTTCTCACAAAGACTTGGTTCAATGTATTACTTTGTTTACAGAGCTACTTCACTATTTCTCTATAAAGGAGTCCAACAGTCTTTGCAACAGAAACAGAGTATCAGTCTCATATCATTTTTTCATTAGATTTATTTTTTTTTTAACATAATTATTATTATTGTTTTTTTGTTTTTTTTTTGTTTTTTTTGCCTATGCTTACCATGGCTGCAAAAATAACTGTTAATAAATGTTCTATTGTGTTATATTTGTGAATTTGATATATATATATATATTTCAACTCTAGTCATATGATCCCCCAGAGTCTCATTATCAATGTTGAAAACAGTTAACACTATTTTTTTGATATAATTATTTGGTAAATAGGACAATTTAAAAAAACAGTATTCACTTAAACTAGTTATTTGTGTCATATGCGGCATGAGCGTCTGGTCCATTTGCAAGAGCTTTTATTTCAAAGTCGACAGACAGGGTCAAAATCACAGGGAGACTGCTACATCGGAGGCAGAACAAAGTCGTGGTCAAAATACAAAGCAAGGGGTAGAGGCAGGTGGCAAAAAAATACAAAATCAGGGAACATGGCAAGGTCAAAAACAATAGAAACAAACAGGAAACTGGAACGCTTAGAATTGCCAGTGCTGGTCAATACTTCGCAGAGAACTGTTGTTAGACTTTGATATTTAAGAAGAGTGCTAATGACTGAGTGGGTGAGATAATAGGCAGCAGCTGGTGATGGTTAATGAGTGATAGCAGTGGTTGATGGGAAATTGAGTCTTGTGGCCAGGTATGGTAACCCATGCTTGGAATTTGTGCTCTGCATTTAACCCATCCAACATGCACACACACAGTAGTGAACACACAACCGGAGCAGTGGGCAGACATTGCTGCGGCGCCCGGGGAACAGTTGGGGGAACGGTGCCTTGCTCAAGGGTCTCACCTCATTCGTGGTATTGAAGGTGGAGAGAGCACTGGTTATTCACTCCCACCCCCTACAATCCCTGCCAGACCCGCGACCTTTGGGTTACAAGTCCAACTCCCTATCCATAAGGCCACAACTACCCCACGTCCGCTACCTTCCTCTTCGAGAGAAAGAGAAAGTGATAGAAAGAGTGCAATGGAGGTGTGGTGAATGGGGGTGCCCTCTGGTGGTGCTAGAGCTACCACAAAACCGGTCTTAAGTTGCTGGGGTATATTTGTAGGTATTAATAGCCAAAAATACATTGTATGGGTCAAAATTATAATTTTTTCAACTATACAAAAAATATTAGGACATTAAGTTCATATTTCTTGAAGATATTTTGTAAATTTCCTGCCGTAAATATATCAAAACTTTATTTTTGATTAGTAATAAGCATTGCTAAGAATTTCATTTGGACAACTGTTTAGAATTGTTTGCATCCGCAAATTTCTAGACCAGTCTCACAGCAATTCACACATATTTTACAAGGTGGCAAATTCGTACATATTCGTACGACCTCACTGATTTTTACTAAATTGTACGAATAATATTTTATGAGTATTACAAATAACATACAACCAACCCTGCCCCTAAACCTACCTGTCATGGGGTATTTCAAAAATTGTAAAAAAAAGATTGAGGCTGCAGGAATTTGTAGGAATTAGCACATATTAGCCACCTCGTACAAATACGTTTACGAATTGGTCATGAGACTGTGTTGGATTTTCAAATGGCTGTATCTCGGCCAAAAATGTTCTCATCCTAACAAACCATTAATCAAAGGAAAGCGTATTTATTCTATTTATTCTGTTCTAGCTTTCAAGTGATTGACACTTACGACTGGTTTTGTAGTCTGGGGTCTTATAATAGTGTATACTTACGGAGTTAAAAATGGAGGACACTAAGTGATGTTGATAAATGATGTTTTTCTAACAAATTTTGGGAAGAGCACGTACGAATGATCAGCCAGCCAATCATTCTCAATCTTCCTGTTACCTAATTATCCCATCAGAGTGCAAGACTTTTTAAATTCCTCTTCGCCGTATCTCGTTCTTTGCATCCTTCCGCCACCCCTTACACCTCTTAATCTGGGATCCAGGAGTCGGGTCTCCAGTTAGAGGAGGACTGGCCCCCGCTAATACAGGTTCCTCCGAAGTTTTTTTTTTCTCCCACACTGAGTTTTCGTTCCTTGCCGCCTTTCGTTCCTTAGTCGGGGACTCCTGGTCTACAGCCTCCTCAGATACCACCCAAACCGCCTTCCAACCTACGGCCCTCTAGGCCAAACCAGCACGCCAAACATGCTACACTTTATTCGTATTATGAGGAAGTGCAAATTCGTGAAAAAGTATTGAGACTAACAGTATGACTTATAAGAGAGAAAACCCATTAATGGTGGATTTCATCCCCACTGTACCCTTTAAACCTTTAAATAAAATCACTTTATTGCCATTGACAGATAATTTGACCAAGTCATTAGAGACGTATGGCATAAGCAAAATGTTATCTAAACTGCATAATTTCATCTGTTTCAAGTTTGATCCATGTAAGTAGATTATGCCTTAAATAATTCCCCTTATGACCCATATTATACATGCCTCAGTTCTATATATTTCATGAAAATTCATGTCCATAGGGGGGCTTTGAAATTAGTCATTACCCAGTTTTACCCCATTAAGTCTTTTTTGTTACAGTGAGTCAGCTATACATCATTAACAGTAATGGGCTCCACAGGGCACATATCGCCTGCATCATTATAATATAAAAAAACACCCTCTTCGGCATATGCACTGGCATTGACAATTACATGACAAAAAGCTATTGACCCAAGTGACTTTCTGGCCATTAAACCTATAAGTTATTCTGAAAATACAGGTGATGTAACTGTGCATTTAGAAAGGGGGGAGGAGGCTGGTAATCTCACCAAAATTGCAAAAGCTCCCAGCACTAATTTAGAGGATATTATCGGTGGAACTCATTTTCATGGCATTCCCAAAAGCATGACCGACTTGAACTTAAAGAGAGGAAGTGGTAATCCTTCAGGATACAGGATTTAGCCCCTGAAGGCTCTGCCATGTCTGCTAATAGCATATGATTCAGCAGCGTTAAAATCCTCTATCTCACCGCCTAATGGCCTGAGAGAGGAAATGTTACCAAATCAAGTCTAAAATGACTTCCTGGGTTTTTTTTTACCTCTTCTGTTTTGTCACCTTTTCTCGTTGCCCATCAGCGGAAATGAGGCATACAATAATGGCCCTTCCCCGTCTGTTTTCCATCCTGACCCTCTCAACCCAAACGACTGAAACCGTTCACAGACCGGTTCATCCCACTGCCCTCTTCTCTCGAAAGATATTTCCCTGTCTACATGACTGTGAGGCTGTACTTTTCACCACATCAAGCAGACACAGGGGAAACAGGCTGACTGTAGCCGACTTCTGCGGGTTCACCCTAAATGTTATTTATTTATCATTTTATGATATATTTATATAGTACTAGTGTGTGAGAGAAATTTAAAGTGAGATTACCTAAATGCCTAGTAATGTTAGTAGTAATGCTCCTGGGGCCTGTTTCAGTAAGGAGGCTCAAACAACTCATAGTTTAAACTTGAACTCTGAGTTGACTTACCCAGAGATTAAAAACTCAGAGTTTTCGGTTTCAGAACAGCTGATCTGAGTCAGGTCAATCAACTCTGAGTAGACTAATTCAGAGTTAAGGGTGTACACGATGACTATGAAAAGGCATTATCTATGGAGCGCAGATATTACGAGTCACCATGGCAACATCTGAAATTATTTAAATATTTAAGTATAATAAAAAAAATAAGTAATGTAATTTGTGACGTTAATTGACTTTTCACTTGAAAAAGTTTGTAATGGGTCGTAATTTTGAAGTTATTTAAGATGAAATTGCATTAAATTACATCAAATAGGCTACTGCATAGTTTCTACAACAAACTTCGTAAAACAAGAATGCATATTAACCTAATGTTCAGTGGAAATGTTTAATTTAAGGTTCCCTCGTTGATCAGTTTAGGATAACATTTCACAAATTGAGTTTTTAAAAGATTTAAAAGTGCACCTATGTTTCTGTTTTTATTGATCAAGTGGTAGAGGTTGATATAACCTTTAGAATGTAAGCAGTACAAAAAATAGTTTTCTAGAACGAGTAATAATCGCATTAATTACTTTACAGTACATATCCCTGTTGAAGCTCAGTGAATAGAAGCTAATTATTTGAAGCTGATATTAATATTATTATAAGCTAATATTATTCTTTGCAGTAATATTAAAGGTAAAACCTAAAACTATGCTATTGAATCTAATTGTAATTGTCATGTAGTGCAATCCTGCAGGTATTAAAAGAACATGGCAGCAGCTGAAAATGAAATGTAAAAATATAATTCAATCAGGTAAGG
>JAUMHQ010000069.1:15842966-15860215 GCA_032361165.1 Enteromius paludinosus
CATTCATTTTACTGAAACACAGAGAAAGACATGGCCAAATTAAGACTCAAAAGCACCCCCTAGGGGTCGAAAACGCCTGTAACCAGGCATTAATGAGTTGAATTGCATAATCGAAAAAAAGAAAATATAAAAAAAATAATAATACATTCCAGAGGCAAACCTATAACCTGTGATATATAGTCCAGAGGAGAGGACACAAAAGACTTCAACAGATGGCAGTAGCAAGTCACCTCAAAAAACATCCTTGATGGATTGACTTGCTGATATATGATGTCCAATCCGAAACCCATCTAATCTGTGTGCAATGACACTGGAATGAAGGAGAAAGAGCCCATAATAACTAAATCAACCCTAGGAAACAGACTAGAGAGGGTGGTAGGAGGTGGGGGTGGAGCTGATTGTGACTCCTCCTGGAGAGTACGAAGTCAAGGCATTTTTCAGAAATCTGTCACTACCCTCCATTATATCTTAATCTCGCAGTTTGCAGTGTTTAAAGCCAATGCTTAAAGGTATAGAGGTAAAGCTCATCAAAATAAATTAATTAATAATAAAACATAAATAAATAAATAAAATAACACAAACACAAAACATCAAACAAGTCAAATGTTTCCACTGGAGAAAACAATATTATGGATATTATGGTCTCGTATTTTAGCAGGAAGCAACCATCTGAAGCTACAGTAAAAATAGACAATAAGATATTTTGTTATTACATACACATACTTCAGAACATGTTTATTCATGGACTAGAGTCATGTGGATTTCTTGTGGATTACTGTGATGTTTTTTTTGTTTTTTTTTTTTCATTTTGACAGCACTCATTCACTGCAGAGGATCCAATGGCGAGAAGGTGATTTAATGCTAAACTTCTCCAAATCTGTTCTGATGAAGAAACTCATCTACATTTTAGAGTCCCAGAGGTTGAGTACATTTTCAGCAAATTTTCATTTTTGGAAGAACTATTGTTTTAAGTTTCCTGCTTAAGACCCTATATAATAATCACACAAATGAAAATGATCCGCCTTTAGATATTCAACTACTCAGAACTATGCTCAGATTTGTTACGATTCAAAAGTGTGCAATAATAAATAAGAGGTAACCCAACTATCTTCTAAAACAAATTGTCTGAACTTTACCGCATTACTACTACAGACATAAGCCATTCAAAGTGAAACCTAAATAAAATGTAACTGTGAACTCATTTTGCCTCCTTTAGTGAAAGAGCAACCACTGAACAATACAACTTTCCTCCAGGAGTACATCAGATCACACAAAGCTAATGAGAGAAAAGTGAGAAAAGTTTTGCCTGCACAGTGAAATTTAAATGATAGAGCGAGTGTATCTCTAATTTAGTTTGCTTAATAAAACAGTTACTATATTTGAAAAGCAGCAAACTCAGAATCATTGGTTTATAAATGTGGACTGTTTTACATGTTTGCAATCTCACACATTTCGTAATTCTTACAAGTTGTCTTGCAAATGTCTAAAAGTAAAAAGAAAAGAAAAAAAAAAAATCACACTTTCCAGTAACCCCTGACAGCATGACTGCATAATGTGGCTGCCCAGAATATTCTGACACTCTAACACTAGAAAATCTTGGCTCAAAGGGAATCCATCTGTTGACCTTTACAGAAGACCAGCCGGACAGAACACAAACATTTAAGTGTTGGTTAGTTTACTAGGGTAAAACAATATGCCAGATAACTCAACTACTCCAAAGGGCACTACATTTTCAGCTAATGCATCAGCTAAAGTCAGTACTGCAAGATAATTCAGCACTCGTGCACACAGATAGACAGTTCAGGGGAAGCTATTTTGACTGTGTTCGAAACCTATGGCTTTGCTGCCCAGTCAGGCAATGACAAGCAGTATCTATTGAGGATACAGGATTTTTTTTTTGTGGCACGGACACAATTATTTCTCTATTTTCGTGAGTCCAGCACGAATGGATGCATCCAATGAAATCCTAGTTTTACATTCGTGCTGGAGTTCCGAAAATAATGAAATATTTGTGTCCCTGACACGAATAAATAGATTAAATGATAATTTTGTGATATAGTCACGAACAGTCGTGCGACTGGGTTGAGCAAATTACAAGACTAATGATAATTTCCCTGTACAAATGGAATATTTTCATTTTCATTCTGTTCACCAATCACACAAGCAGGACTGTGAAATATATACTATAAAATGAATGTTATTGACGGAATGTTAAAGTCAAGTCACCTTCATTTATATAGCGCTTTTAACAATACAGATTGTGTCAAAGCAAATATGAGAATAGAGTGCCACTAATGCACAAACTATTAATTAACATAAATGTTTGGTCACATTTTATTTTAAGGCCCAGTTATTGGTATTAACTAAAACTTTTGCCTTAAACTATTAATTTGCTGCTAATTAATATGTAGTTAGGTAGTTGTTAAGTTTACGTATTGGGTATGAAGAATATGGTCATGCAGAATGTGTATTATAAGTAATAAACAGACATTAGCCTAGGTTAATAATAGGTATGTAAATGTAAATAAGCAATAGTCAGTATTGAGGATGGGTCCCTGAAGTGTTATCACCTATAATCTATTTAAAAAGTAGTGCATTCCTATAATGGTAAAGCTGAATTTTCAGCAACCATTACTACAATACACCCATAAGTGTGACATTATTATTAAGTTCTTTAATCCATGTTGAAAACAGGTTTGCAACTTAGTATTTCGAGAAACTGTGATGCATTTTTAAATTATAGGAATCTTAAATAAATCTAAATTTTAAGATAACATTATTTATTTGAAATACAATCCAAAGCATTTACTGTCACTTTTGATCAATTTAATAAATCCTTGCTGCAAAAAAAAGGATTAATAAGTTACTGTGTAACACTGGGAGTAGAGAATAAAACTGTAAATGTACAATAAACATTAATATCCAACAAACTTTATTTTTCTTGATGTGAAGTAAAGCACATTTGTATGGACTGCTACTTTATTACTGCCTACATTAAAGAATGTATTCATGTGTTCTAAACTGCTGATGGCTCACAGTTTAGAGGATCATTTCAAACCCCACAGCCATGGTTATTATCCAGAGAGAGAGAGCAATAGAATGATGCTTTATATATTGCATAGTGTGTGTGTGTGTGTGTGTGTGTGTGTGTGTGTGTGTGTGTGCATGCACACTCTACACTGTGACTCTAATAAATTATTTGATAGAGACACTTCCATGCACATGCATATGAGGGTAAGGAAATTACCATCCCATTAATATTTTAACATATAACGAAAAAAGCAGAGGAAGCATAAGAAGATGATACAGTATGAGCTTGAATATCTGCGCGACTTTCTCATGCTGATCTCTGCATTTCATTGAGAATGTCTTATTAACTGTGGCTTCTTAAGTAAATGCATGGGACCAACTAAGAAAAAAGTGTTGTAACTGTCTGACATCTACACCAATTAGCACCACTTACTGTAGGTATTTATGCCCTTTTCTGGGTTAGTGTTGCTTAAACTATTAACTATATGATATAATTGTGTTGGTTTGGTGCTGTGTGCCACAGTTTACCCCCGAATACACACACAAACACACAGAAAGACAAACTCTAATGAGCTCTCGGGGAAAAAAAAAAAGACCTTACTGCCTTGTTAATTCTATAATTGCATTCTTATTTAGATGCGTTGGATGTTAATTATGTGTGATGCTGCAAAATCCAAGTTTGCTCAAATATAAAATCAGTTTTTAATCCCTGATGCAACCTCACATGCACAATATGTAATTCCTTGCATTTACAACAATGTAGTGCACTTTTCTCTTATCTTCAGTAGTGCTTCAACACATTCAGTTTTTATTTTACATATTTATTTTTATTATTTTATTTATTATTATTATAAGTAGATATTGTGAGGCTATTTTTTTTTAATGAACATCATCTGGGGACACACAGAGTGTAGAAAAATACTAAAACCTACCAGAGAGGGCACTGTTTACTTTCAAGTCTCCTTGAGTTTCTGTTCTGAAGGAGACGTTGTCTCAGTGGCGATATGTTCATGATAAATTTATTTATATTTAAGAAAAGATGGAAAATCTTTGTCTGTCTGCCATATTGTCTTTCTCTCCACCTATTCACCAGTTGATCTGTCAGTTTTTAAAATGCATTTCACTTCTGTGCCTGCAGGCAAAATCATGGATTGAAACTCGAGCGGTTTGAAGAATAAATTCTTAAGCATAATAGCTAGAACAAATACAGACGTGAGGCAATATCCCTCAACCAGTATTTAGAATGCCTAGGCTTAAAGATAATGTCTGCTTCTGAGATAATTTACCATCATTTCTTCAACTCTGCCAACCAACAGCAACTCAGAATATCGTAAATCAAACCCTGCAAAGCTGAACTTGTAGCAAACGTCAGTTTGATGAAGGTCTAAAATAGCCTTTTTGTCTCTAACTACTGTGATACATTAACTGAACAAAGAGTGAGTTGTGAAAACTGACTTAAAGGAGCTGTTTTGTTAATAAACCTCTATTACAAAGCTCTAAATATAACATTCTGACTGTCAGTTCATGACTTGTTCTAGCTTTTCTCCTGACAAAATCTCTGACATCAACACTTCATAGTGTCTTACAGCAGATGACAAATGATCAACGAATAGACGGACTGTCAGAGAGAAAGAAAGAAAGAAAGAAAGAGTAAAAGCGAGCGCAAGGCAGAGAATGTGAATACAGCCCATGATGAAGGCACTTGGTTGCTGCTTCAGAACTAAAAGCCAGCATCGCTTCCATCCTTCCCCTTCAGACTTCATTATCTCAGCTCTGACTGATGTGATGGAGCTTTGGCTGAAGTGTCACTAACACAGAGGGCTGAAATAGCTCTTTACCCACTTACCCATGATGCAGTTCACACTTGGCTTGGCATTGTTATTGCACTGTAACTGAATAGGTGCTTCTCACTGCTATGGTGTGAATTGGGGAGAGTGAGCTTCAAGAGATGAAATAACCCATCCCTGATCAGAGAGCAAAATTAAAGTTTCACTCACTCTCTAGACGAGAATTCTCATAGTGCTCTGTGCTCTTTCATACGCTCTTGCGCTTTCTCGCATATACAATAAGAGTGTATCACATCTGGCTTTCTTCCTCTCTCTCTTGCTTGGTGCAATACGATTGTCTGTATGCTTGACATTGTTATTTAGGCTTTGTTTCAAAACCTCGAAAGCTGGGTCTTGCTCTAATCATTAAAACTTGATTTAGTTTTTTAACCTAATGAGTACAGGTTGATTCAGACAATCTGGAAAAAAAAGTTCATTTGATGCCTATGATAACCCTCAGGCTGTGCTGATGTTATTATTACAAAAAGTATTCATCTTAAAATACAATGTAAATGTAAATGTAATTATTATTTGTTTATTTATATATATTTTTTGTGGATTTATCCCATCTCTGTTGTGCAATATTCTTACTAAACATTGGATTAGCTTTGTTTCTCACAGGTTTACAAAGGGATTAAATCTAAGATTTGGTGATAACATAGCATAATGACAGATTTACAAGCAATTTTTAAAACGTTTGGTCATTCTGATCAGGCACATCAAATTCCGTAAAGGATTTTCAGCAGAGCACAAGGGTTGATATACGGCTTATAAAGAAGGTCACTAGGTTTTGGAACATACCCACTTTTTCCACTGTGAAGCAGGTCGACTCTCATTTTGTCATCAGAAAAAGTCATCAGAAAAGTCCATGTCTCTAAATGACACTGGCTTACAGCAGCTGATTGAGGATGTCAACCCCTCAGTTCATCAGCAGCTCAGAAGCTGCGAGAGGCTCTCCAGAGTCATGAGACAGGACTCATGGGGTCATTAGACTGATTGCAGAGTCAGACAGATACAGGGATGAAATTAAGAAATAACAGCATGATATTTCACACCACCATAATTAGAAAAGTTGTCATCTGTCCTTACTATTATACGGCTCTCTGGGATGCTTAAATCTGATTGGTTGGACGTGACATTCTGCAGTGAAATATTTGATTTTAGCTACTGCTAAACTATTTAATTGAAGGCAATGAAAAAACAAAAAAACAAACAAACAAAAGAACAAAAAACATAGATTTCCACAGCTTTAGAAAATAAATCAACCTGTGTTCTTTTAATACATTAAAAATGTTATTCATTAAATATCAATATTTAAATATGATATATTATATATAATAGATACATAAAAAATATATATTATAACATTTTTAATTTATCATTTATGTTTATATATAAATATATATTAAAAGTGTGTGTGTGTGTGTGTGTGTGTGTGTGTGTGTGTGTATGTATATATATATATATATATATATATCAAGTTTAGGTTTGGGTGAAGTTATTGATAAAAAGTAAAAACAATAATCTGACTAACTAGCCACAGAATAATGAACCAAACCAAATAAATGGCATTACACATTTTCATCAATCTCATTGATGAAGCAGAAATTAATAAATAATAAACATAGTTAAAAAAAATCCATGAATTCAAAAGGCTTCATGAACATTCGTTTACCTCAGAAGATACTCAAATGTAAAATGTCATCAGTACATCAATGATGATTACACATGACATACAACAAGTGCAATTTAAAAAAGAAAAAAAGAAAATAAAGAAATAAAGACACAAGAGGAAAGCTCCGTGCCCACGGTGTGCTGTAATAGTTTTAGTAACAACAGGAACGCTCTCCACAGAATATTTCAAAACCAGCAATGACCTTTTCCTGATCTGATCACCTAAAGGAAACCAATTAACATATTGTACTCGGGCCAGCTATTTTCTCCTTCTCCCTCCCTCTGTTTTTCTGTCTCTCGGGTAACTGCTGGGGAGAGCAGAGCTTCACAAATTAGTGGTGTGAGCTAGAAGACTCAATTACCTGGAAAAGGTCTTGTGTGGCGCTTTGCCCATGACACCACTGCTCACAGCCCACAGAGAGTGCGGCGTGGAGGGGAGGGGATAATACGGCGGGTGGGTGTGAGGCAGTGGAAGACAGTTGCTGGGAGGTAGAGGGAAAGCGAGAGGTAGTACTGTATGTAGAGGAGAAGTGAAAACAGGTGATGACATGTAGAGGTTTAATGACTCCTCCATCAAACAAGTTTTCTGTTGTTACCAGAAATGCCTCACAGGGGACAGTGGCAGGATTTTTCCTCATTAGGTCTAAAACTTCCAGTGCAGTCTTCACTGTCTGACATGGTACAGTCTGTCCTGCATGAGAATAGTCCATAATATCAAGGAGGCGGGGGTTGTCTCCCTGAAGGCTAGCTAGATCCTGATAGCCTGCTCCATTGTTCCTTTTCTCTCTCTCTCACTCTGTCAGCATGATTGGAGAGACATCAAAATGTGAGACTCTAAAAGTGGTGGAAGACTATCACACCATTTATTAACCGGGCGTTTTGAGGTTAACAGCATTTTCTGTAACGGATAATGCACATTTTTTCTAGTCAAATATCTTTTGTGAATTTCGAGTAGGAAAAAAGAAAAATATTACTACTACTATTACTTTTCACAGGTTTTCACATTAATGCCATCGAAAAATAGTTTTTAGTTACCCCAGGAATCTTTTCACTTCTAAAATGTTCTGAAAAGAAACATTATTTTACTCTGAAAAATAGAACATTTTTCCACTATAAAAACCTTTTATAAAATGGAAAGATTTCACGAATGTTAAATGTGAAGCCATAGAAGTCACTGTGTGCATTAAACTGCTAGAATATGACAGTGAAGACTATAATGTTACAAAAGATTTGTATTTTGAATAAATGTTTTGTTCCACAAAATATTAAACAGCACAACTAACAAAATGATTAATACAAATAGGAAATGATTATTGAGCAGCAAATCAGCATATTAGAATGATTTCCCTGACACTGAGGGATAGAGTAATGGCTACTGGATATTTCACTTTAAAATAAAATTGATTTTTATCAAATAAATGCAGCCTTGGAGTGCATAGAAAGCCACTTTTATTTATTATTATTATTTTTTTTAATCTTACCGATCAGACAAAAATTGAATAGTATGAGTAATGTCTGAACTGTAAATTCACTAAATTCCCTAAAATATTTACAAATAAATAAGGACAAAATGAATGAATGAATGAAGTCAAATTCTTGTATACATAAACTGTATGTATGTCATTTAATACAAAATACCAAACCTGCCTCTTGCTGAGATTTAACTCAACCATTTTTTTAAAAAACATGTTTGCACTCACTCAAGTATATAAAGTTCACACAGGTGTCCTAGCAGAGTAAATACAGTTCATCACATTAGTTATGGACGTGTTCCACCAACTTTTTTTGTGAGAAAAGACACGTGGCTTATCATTTAATGCGGCAAAATTTTTCAAGCGTCAAAAAATTACTTTTTAGATTACGATATACATACTGGCTATATTTATGTCGACCGTCTGCATTTCTATACATTACTATTAGCATCAACCAACAAAACCCCCCACTTCAGTCAGCCACTAATAAAAAGCAACCTGTTTTTGCAAATATCTCATTATCTTACACTTTCAGAGCTTGTGTTTGATGCAAAGACAGCTGCCACTGATCTTTATACTGAAAGTTTCGTTTTGTTCAGCGGAGCAGAACAGAAACACATGACTTCGGCAATCTTGAGATGCTCTGTGAATTGCCGGCTGTCTACGGTGTTGAAACGTTTGTTGTGTCTACCAGGTGCAAGTGTCTACAATGATTAGAGGGCCATCTGTTCAGGGGTGGATGAATTATGACTGAAGAGGAAGCCCCCCTATATCGTTTGAGATGCACGGTTGGTTCTATAGTTTAATAAGTGTTGTTCCTGTGGAATTCTAACAAATTTGTCTTTAAAGTGCTGCACTGGCTTACCGAAACATGTCCTGTAATGTAAATGGATAATCATAGTTGTTTGCATGCATGATTTTTCATACATACATAAAACCACATGAAGCCATGCAAGCACACACACAAGCGGTTCTATTCGGCAGTGTCATCTTATATTAGCATAATCATTTTTTTCCAGCCCTCTGAGTGCGGACGGTGCAATAGTAGTGTTAACGACACATCCAAAGTGAGCTGAACCTGCATGTGTGTGTACTGTATGTGCAAGAGATTACGAGAAGATGGAGAAGAGCGTTTTAGATGTGGATATGAATAGGTGTCATTGTAGCCATAAAGGGCTCTTCATTCTCTTGAATACAGATTCAGAGTATCATTCCACGTCAAAACCATAACCTTCCCATACATGCTTGTAGTGAAAGTAATAATCCACCGATTTTGAAAAGAGAGGCCATTCATTAGTGAACAAAACACACTGCACTCAGAGTTGTATTAAGTGCATAACAAGTACTAGTGAATGAAATAGTCTTACTGTAAATAGTCTATTCAATGCATTCAGTGCATTCAACTATTCAATGCATGTTATTACATAATGGAACCAAAAAGGAAATGAAACAGACTGATCATATCTCATTTTGTCAATGGACATTAAAGTAATCACATCATCTTCTCCTTCATCTTTTGAGATAAAAATGTTCAATGAACTATGGAAATGTACTGTACAATTCTTTGCCGGTCCAAAAAGTTAATTTGTTGAAACTACACTGGAAAAACAACTCATTCTGTGCTTTTGCATGTGAACACGTGGCAGATGAGACCATTTCAACAGATCATTAAACCAGAACAGTTAAGAAATAAACCATATTGCATGCAACACTGAAATAAATGCTTGCAAAATAGTGCTGCATCCCATTTCACATGCAAAAGGGTGTTTTCTTAGAACACATAAATGAAAAATAGCAAAAGAGTGCAAAATGATTAAAGGAATAGTTCACCGAAAAATGAAAAATGTACTTTCCCCGAGGCCATACAATTGGGAGAGGAGTTTATTTCCTTATAAGAACAGTTTCAGAGATATTTAGCATTCCATCCCTAATGGATCCTCTGTAGTGAATGGGTGCCCTCCAAACAGCTGAAAAACCAACACAACAATCCATTTGAATCAACATATTGTGAAAAGGTGCATTTTAGTAAGAAACAAATCCATCATTAGGGTGTTTTAACCTACCTGGTCTCATGGCATAAACGTACCTTTTAACGAGAGATGAAATATGTACCAATAAGTACATATCACTGTAGTTTCCAGAAGAAATTAATAAATGAGGCAGTACAACTCTGACACCTTTTATTCCTTTTCACACAAATTTACAGAGCTTCGATTAATATAGCGCAATTTATTACACTTGAATATCATGTGACTTCAAAACAATATTGATAGCGGAGAGATTTGAAACTGATGCTTTTGAGTGTTAGCATCATGAATATTCAGCTTCATATCTATGAGTTTTCATAGACGGTAGGTTTGTTTGGTAGTTTGTACTCAAGTCGTACTTAAGAAGTAAGGAGCACTGGTTTGAATTCTATTTAGAAAAATATATATTCTATATTTAGAAAGAAAAAAAAAAACAGTTTAAAAATGGGTAAAATGGCACGGTTGTATCAGCTAATTCCTTTTTATATCAGTTTTGCAGTTGTTAACGTTAACAGGTTAAGGGTTCGATTTTGTGTAGGAGATATTTCCAACACGACAGAGCATTAACTTTTAGCAGTCCACAGATATTCAACTTATTAATAAAGACAACAATACGTACCTGTATCAACGTAATAAAATGTACCGGGGTTAATGTACTGAACCTGTGCTTTAGCGCCACGTAGTGGACATTTCTTTTTGAAACTGCCCTAAAACGTGCAGTAAGGCATATAGAAATGGTGTTGCATAAAAAGTGCAGAGGTTACGTATTTTTATAAGATCAGGTTGGCTATCACTATGTGCCAAAATAACAATTTTAATCAATAATAAAGCTCCATCCAGTGGAAAAACTCCATCCCATTTTAACGTCTATGAATTTGTGCATTCGTGTGGATTATTATTATTTGGACTCTCATTCTTTTGGCACGCATTCACTACAGAGGATTCATTGTTGAGAAGGTAGTGTAATGCTAAATTTCTCTAAATCTGTTCCAATGAAGTAACAAACTCATCTACATCTTGAATGACCTGAAGATGAAAAAATTATTGCAAAACACTGCATAAAAGACAATTCATTTGAATTCATTTTCAGCAATCAACACTCACTTTTCTTTGAGTTAGCTTATCTTACTCTATCTGCCTCTCTATCCATGTCTGACTTATTCAGCGTCATTCTCAGAGTACCTACACCAGCAGTTTCAGTGGCCTACTCCCACAACACTCCTGTCCATCAAAGAATTCTGTTTCATCTGAGAATTCTGATGCAGAAGGCAACATTATCACAATATGTGACTGACATCTCGGCAGCCGACAGATAGAGGCCTCAAGTGACCCGGACTTCACTGGAGAGTGGAAGAAAAAAAAAACTTTTTATGACAGTACTGATCACAGAAGTGGTCTGGAGGTCACAACAAACATAAAATGAAACAGGACACAGGGGTACAGACAAATGTCAGGAATAGAGGGAAAAGCTCTCCTTAAATGTTTTTTTTTTTTTTTTTTCGAAGAGGAAAATAACACATGGTGCTTTGTGTAAATTATAAGTTTCAAAACTCAGATGGTTAACTCTTGAAAATAAGCTTGCTGCAAGGCAAATAAGGATATTACTACAGTCGGTGTAATAAGCAAAACACAAAATTATGAACATTATATATGTGGTACAATCTATATATATATATATATATATATACACATATACATATACATATTCAAAGTCCTGCTAATGCATGTTAAATATCAGCATTTGCTTTGTAAATTTGTATTTATCTATGTGAAAAATGAAAATTAATCTCACTTGGACTAGAACTAAGAGTAAAAAAAATGTTTTTAATTTACATTCATTCATTTAGCAAACAATTTTCAAGGTGACTTAGGGATATTTGAAAAATAGAAACACAAGCGATTAATCATTTGAAGTCAGCAGTTTTAGCAGGTCTGCAATTCCACAGAACACAAAAGTGCAGCGCTGTGACGACACAATATGGCCTTCAAATGAATGCTTTGATAAATTAGTTAAGCAAGAGCTGTGGTTTTATTCATTAATAGGTAGGTAAACTCTCCCTGTAGCTCAAATGTTGCCACTATTTTAGTTTAGGGATGTTATTTTAAGTACAAAACATGGCCTTAAGTGCCTTATTGCTTTTTTTTCCTTCCATCAAATAATATATTTTAAACCAAACTGATAATCTGTAGTTGCTAATACAAAAACACTTAACACTTTAATAACACTTTACTCCAGAATGAGTTAATCCAGCATTTAGCAATGTACATCCAATTTGACTTTAGGATCATGACAAGCCATCTTTTCAACTGAATGTCAAGAAAAAACATTGAGTTACTTTATTGTACAATACAAACTATAGTACCCCCCATAATGCACTTTCATTATATAACATCGCAAAGCTGTCAGAAGTCCAAGCAAACAATAGGTTTGAAATCTTTCCCACTGCATACTGAAGGTCACATCCTATAGATTGTCTAGCAAGGTGTTGTCTATCCTCCATTTCCCTGGCTTGTTATCTCTGCGTGTCCCCAGAGATTCTGGGACGTTATATGGTCTCCCACTGAGGATGAATTTTCACAAGTAATATTGTTTTTCAGGCTTTTTATGAAGCATTCATCTCCTGTTTAGGAGCTGTGGGAATGTCTTACACCCAGTTAACCAAAGTAAATGTGCAAACACACACAAGAATAAACCACAAAGAATGACAGAACAACAACAGGTCAAGTCGCTTAAAAAGTTATAAGCAAAATTAAACTTCATTTTTACGAACCTGTTTCTTTGGCCTCTTTTCCACTGTTGAGCTGAACAGTTCTGAGAATGATAAGGAACGATTCCAGTAATGTGTGTATTGACATCATCATTCAGGATTGATCACTTTTCTGTTGTTTTGCTATAGTTCCTCTCAGCCACTGGTCAAGCACACTATTTGAGCAAAATAAACAGAAATATCTGATCATCCCCTATAAGATGGATACCATACGCATACTTTCATTGTGAGAAGTAACACATTGTGTTTTATGTTTAATGTGTTCTTTGATCTAACATGTCACAAAAAAACAAGGGAACATTTTGCTGGTACTGAATGATTACAGCTGTAGACCCTAAAATTGTCATGGAAGAAGGTGAGACTCTGCTCTAAGAGCATGCCAAACTTCACAGGTTTTGAACTGTAAAAAATGGTTAAAGTTAGCATACATTTCCAGGAACGTCAATCAGAGCATCAGAAGAAGCCAAATAACACTACATGTGTCTATGCACCTTAGTACTTGGCTTCTAACTGTTTTGAGAATTTAACACCAAGAATAGAATCTAATCAAGTGTAAAGTGTGAAACAGAGGTTGCTGTGCTCCAACAAATTGATTAATATTGCTCTTGTGGGCAAAGCAATTTTGTAATTCTGTTTTTGCCATATACTATGATTAAAAAGTCCAAAAATAGAAATACAGAAGACTAAACAACGTTAAAGAAGTCTATTGGCTCCCCAATCCATGCTATCCATAACCACCAAGTGTCCAAGAAAGTGTCTATAAGAAAAAAACAAATACACTAAAGTAACAACATAGTCTAATTCATATCCAAATGTACAGCTTCACAACTTTTCTTTCACTGGTCATCTTAAAAGAGTTTCATTTTTCAATGTGTAAATGAAACACCTCGCATTCATTTCCATCTCAGTGGGGAGAGCTGTATATTTCTTTTATTTAAAGGCAGTTAGGACTTTTCAAGTGCCTTCTGACATATCTGTTCAGAGCACAAAGCCCAAACACAATCCAGAGAAGGTTCAGTTAAAGAACATCTGAGGAATACGTGTATTAAGAGTGAGAATGGTTATTGCAAGCCAAACTTCAGGACAGTCAGTGTATCCAGAGGTAATTAACTCTGAAGCTGTTTGCGAGAACAGCCCCGTATTTCCACCCTCCTTATTTCTCCCCGAGTCCTGCTGATGGGTGATTATAACTCTGAAGAGCTGCAGGAGGCCTCGCTCTCCCATTTACTCAGCCTGCAGCCGAGACCAAAACACTCTCTAATCACAGCTAAACCGTCGAACGTGTCCACATATGTGTGCGTGTAAATGTCCTTTCAAAATCCAATGACATTTCTCTATAATTTCCAAGGATGTCACGCCTTGTTTAT
This sequence comes from Enteromius paludinosus, assembly GCA_032361165.1. Classification (NCBI taxonomy): domain Eukaryota; kingdom Metazoa; phylum Chordata; class Actinopteri; order Cypriniformes; family Cyprinidae; genus Enteromius; species Enteromius paludinosus. Next base: position 15,857,131 of record JAUMHQ010000069.1, read on the forward strand.
GTATGTAGCACTTTTTTCCCAGCTTTCTCTGTCAAAGCCACTTTTTTTCCCACCCCAACAAAAAGACCATTTTAATGGATTGCCCTAATATGCTAGTGCAATTTCAATCCTTTTTTCAGCTCGTCCCACGCCAAAGTCTTTAAGAAACTCTGATGGGGAGGGAATCCCACTGTTCAAACCCAATCTGTCATTTCCTGGCAGGCAAACAATCTAAAATGCTGCCAGGCGCCAGACAAAAGACCCATACACCCTGCGCCAATTGACTGCCGGTACGGTCGGCATAATCTTCGATGGTGAGCTTCATTTCACACGGTATTCTGGAACAGAGTTGTAGATTGCCTTTAAAACACACCAAAACCTCCCCCTGAAAAACACACTAGCTCAATAAAAATGCTGTGTATTTGAACCGGTGATAGACTGTGGGGGGAAAAGCTCAATAGAGCTGTAGAATATGAATGCAATAAACTAGAGGCAAAAGACGGCTTACGTGATGCTCATTTTGCACATGTCTTTTGATCCTGCTCTCCATCATTGCCTGAATTGCTCTCTCTCTGTATCCCATCAATACTTTGCCATTCGCCTTCCTTTAGGAGTGTGTTCTTCACACATACAGTACACATCTGTATGGCGGCTTGAATCAGAAGAGCCTTCAAAACCATGCATCACTCGTGCTCGACATACTACTTGCATGCTGTCTTGTATGTTCATATAAATGCAACTCAGATCAGTTTTTCAATATTAGAAATAACAGGAAGCTTTTATTGAGACAAGGAAATGCGACTGTTTACCTAGCATGGTGTAATGGACGATTTAGACAACTAAGATGCAATGTTTAAGATAAACTATACATTTTTGTTTACTAAGACTGTTGAACAATCACAATTATTTGTATAAAATCAAATGTGTTCCTTTTCAATGTGGCTTTGTCTACCTGGTCACATGGCATAAACATACCTTGTTGCACTTTTGAGACGCGAAATATGTACCCACAAGTACATATCACTGCAGTTTCCAAAAGAAATGAACACTAAAGGCAGTAAAACTCCAACACCTTTTATTCCATTTCACACACATTGTTCAAAATAATATGTAAAAATATGCTCAGAGACTTGAAAACTGATACTTTTGAACATTAGCATCACACATACACAGCTTCATATCTATGGATTTCCATAGACCGCAGGTTTGTACAGAGACGTTTCGAATCATGTGTAACTATTTTTTTTTTATGCAAAAGTGTTCTTTACTTTTCTTGTGCTCACAAAATAACAACAGATCTCTGTTTGTATTTTATTGTTTTAGTGTCTCATCAAAATGCACTGGAAATACAAGCACACATCACATACATTAACATTTCTATGAATTACTGCTTCAGTTATGGGTGATATTTTGCTTGTTGAGGTTTGGGGATAATTACTGGTTTTACCATACAAATGACTTTACTTTTTATTTTATTTTTTTTACATAAATTACCAGTAAAAAGAGTCTTTTGCTATCATTTAACGATGGAATTGTGTGTATGACACTTCAGCTAGGGTAATTTCCATTCATCGCAATGAAACAACTATAACATCAAATTAAATATGCTTGAATTGAACTGCTAAAAAAGGACATAATTGCATGTATTAATGCACTAATTCTGACAGCCCTAATTTCTACACTATCTTCTTTACTGATGAATTGAAGTTACCAACCCAGAACCCATGAGGTTGTTGACCGGTATCCATCCAGCCTCCTCCATGTCTTGTTGGTGTGCTGAGAAATGCAGCCGCACAGTCATGTGGGCAGGTAAATGTCTTTCGAGAGAAGAGGGCAGTGGGATGAACTGACCTGTGAACAGTGGCAGTCGTCTGCGTTGAGAGGGTCAGGGTGGAAAACAGAAGGGGAAGAGCCATTATTTTCCGCCTCATTTCCGCTGATGGCCTGCTCAGGAAGGGGGGATGGAAATAAAGAGGAGGGAAACGCGAAATCATTTCAGCCTCCATTTGTAACATGTCTCCTTACAGACTCACTGACAGGTAGAGGAGAACAGCAGAGGATTTTAATGGGGCCAATTCGTCCACTATTAACCAACACAGCACGGTCCTTTGCAGCTATACCGCCACTCCCTCCTGTAAGATTACACATCTATATCTATATAACTCTTCCCCCACCATTGCTGTCTTCCCTGAGAGCCCCGTGTGAGAATAGATTATGGTAAAGTGATATAAAATGGGTTCGCAAGCTTCTAGAACGCCTCTGTTTCGCATTACCAAATGGAGGCTTCCACAGCATGCTTCGATTTTGTTGATGTTCTGAGCCATTTGCTGTGTTTTTAAACCATCTATTTTTATCACGCCTAATATGTTACCCTTTCCTTCCCATTACTGTAAATGACACCCTACAGGCTAACAAATATACAGAAGACTAATGGAGCGTCTTAAAGCTGTGTATTGGTTGGATAACCCTCCTTTAGACTGTAGAATTGCTTATAAATGGTAAGTTAAGACTGTTCACTTGGATTTCGTTACATTTCGGCTCGCATGCCTTCAATCAGAGCCAACTAGCATTAGTTGTATTCCAGAATTTGATATGCAACAGTAACAACAACATCAAAAAATTTATCATGGCAAATGAGCTCTAGTGTTACAGGAAAACCCTTTAAGGACAAAGATGGAAGGGGGATATGAAAGGAAATCCCAATAAGGTGTTTTAAGCAATGGCAATCCCATAAATCAATGCCAACTTCTCAAATTCACATTATCCCTGAGGGAGAGTGGGAAAAAATATCACATACGCCAAAGAAAATATATGAGGATATTTAACGGAGAAAAGTTTCTATACTCAAAACTTTTTTATTATTGCACCTCTTTTCCTGCAATTGACCTTATATTTGTTGTGCATAAAATACTAATATATATGTTATAATTCATTGCAATTAATAGCATCCAAAATGAATGTTTATGTTTACATAATGTGTGTGTGTGTGTGTGTGTGTATTTTATGTATATATATACACACAAACACACACATACTGTACACTCAAATAGAAAATATATTGAAAATATGTACTGTATATGCATTTATACTGTTAAATAATGTGTGT
>JAUMHQ010000069.1:15899477-15917335 GCA_032361165.1 Enteromius paludinosus
CTTCGTCTGATACAGGCTCAAACATATAAGGTTGAATCCCTAATCCCTCCATCGTTCACGCTGGACAGTAGAAATATAAAACAAAATAACAGAAATATACTATAAGATAATAACTGCAATAACTGTCAACATACAGAACTAGCACAGATCTAAAAAAATAAATAAATAAATACTAAAAATAAATAAGATTGTATTGGATAGAATTTATCTTTCTTGGAATAAATGCTTTCAAATAAATGGTTCAATCATTATTATGAAATGTCTTTTAAACCAAAATGAGTAATAGCATATTACCATCAAGCCAATTAAAATACAGTATACTGAACTCTCCAAGGGTTCCCTAATTTCCTGAGAAGTGCATATTTACTTCCAAAGGCACTGCTAAGTTCATCTTTGAACAGTACTGTAGTTTTACCAGAAAAAAACAAATGAGAAGAGTCTAGCTTTCTATATCCCTAGAGAGAAATTTATCCCAGATTTCATATTTTAAAGGACGAGTACAACACCCCAGACGAGATATAATACTCATGTGAAGTGTTCCCGAAAGGTCTGCGCTACAAAAACATCTCAGCCTTTACAGCTGTTACAATTTACAGTGACTCCAGCCTTCTGTGCTGCAGCAGATCTTAACAAATGAGACGAGGCTTCCGTACAAGAAGAATCTGTTTCTCCCTCTTTCATATGCCCTAATATTAACAATGTGACTGTGACTATGGACTATTTCAAAAAGGATCATCGCATCATTTTACAGCTGGCAAAGCACTGCGCTTCTAATAAACTATAAAATAAAGAAATAAATCTATAAAATACAGCCATAAATCGGGATCTGGCTCTTACCAACCATCTCACTCAAACAAATATGAATCAGTTCTCTCACCTTCTTCGTCTCAGAGGAGTCCTCACACCTGAAGAAACACAAAATGAGAGGTTAGCAGGGTTGTGCACCATTCAAAACAATGGAATGAGCATGTTGCTTATTCCTAATTGAGGCAGCAAACATAAGGCAGAGCTGCAGTAGTAAGTAGAATCCAATAGAATTAATAATTAACTGTAATTGGGGTGGATGGATAGACTGAAAAACATTCCAACTTCCCATAATTAGAGGATTTTCTGAAGATCACCAGTTTAAGAAACCAAATCCTGCAGCTTCAGAGTTTTCAAGTTTTTTTTCATAGAGGCCAATATGTCGGGCTTGTGAACTTGAGACTAGATGAACTGAATGTTGATGAAGTTGGTTGAAGCTGAAGGCTGAGCAAAACAGGAATATCTGACGAATGAAGGAAAGGTCTGAATACTGAACATACATTTTTTAATTACCACCAGGCTTTCAGTCACATTTCATGTTCAGTTTATTTAATCTTTATTGTGTGTGCGCTGGCTGGTGCATATTTGAAGAATGTCAGGTTGATAATTAGCTGTGAGGGCAGCTCTATATAAATAATTTCATTAAAAAGAATTTTTAAATTGTATCGAGCAGAGCTGAGGAAGAAAAAGATGTATAGATTCAGGATCGTATGTCCTTATGTAATCCCTGCCTCTAACCTGTTCACCTCTCACGTCTCAAATGAACTCTTAATAATGAAAATACTCTATGACCATTCAATATATCCTCGGTGGACCATTTTTTGATCAATAAATATTATCCTGGGTGGTGTGTATGTTATTTATTTTCCTTTCCATGAAGGTTTTCTTGAACTGTTGTTTAAAAATATTATGTTTTTACCAACTTCCTCTATTTTTTTTTATTTTCATACATATATATATATATATATATATATATATATATATATACAGTGGGTACAGAAAGTATTCAGACTCCCTTAAATGTTTCACTCTTTGTTATATTGCAGCCATTTGCAAAAATAATGTTTTTTATTCTCATTAATGTACACACAGCACCAGGGCAGGGAACAGAGTTGTTGTGAAGCCACTCCGTTATTTTAGCTGTGTGCTTAGGGTCATTGTCTTGTTGGAAGGTAAACCTTCGGCCCAGTACTCTGGAGCAGGTTTTCATCCAGGATATCCCTGTATTTGGCTGCATTCATCTTTCCCTTGATTGCAGCCAGTAGTCCCGTCCCTGCAGCTGAACCCCACTCTGCCATAAAGCCCCGATTGGTGGAGGGCTGCAGTGATGGTTGACTTTCAACAACTTTCTCTGGCCACTGTGCTCTTAGGAACCTTAAGTGCAGCAGAATTTTTATTTTTTTTTTGTAACCTTGGCCAGATCTGTGCCTTACCGTAATTCTGTCTCTGATCTCCGAGCAGTTCCTTTGACCTCATGATTCTCATTTGCTCTGACATGCATTGTGAGCTGTAAGGTCTTATATAGACAGGTGTGTGGCTTTCTTAATCAATCCCAATCAGTATAATCAAACACAGCTGTACTTAAATGGAGATGTAAAACCATCTCAAGGATGATCAGAAGAAATGGACAGCACCTGAGTTAAATATATGTGTCACATCAAAGGGTCTGAATACTTAATATTTCATTTTTTTCTGCAAAAATGTCAACAATTCTGTGTTTTTCTGTCAATACGGGGTGCTGTGTGTACAACAATGAGGAAAACAATTTTTACTTAAAAATGATTTTAGCAAATTGCTGCAATATAACAAAGAGTGAAAAATTTAAGGGGGTCTGAATACTTTCCGTACCCAGTGTATATAGTTCCATATTTTCCTTACACGTATGTATGTCCTTAAACCAACACATTTTCTTTTCATAAATACACAGTTGAAAGCCAGAGGACTGTTCTTATTTCAATACTTACAATACACCTTTTAAATATTTTTTTTCAATTCAGCCCTCATTCAAAGCATTTAATATGATTGACACTTACGTGATATATTTTTTTGTTTGTTTGTTGTTCCAGTCCTTTTGTTTACCCTTCATTTTCTCTGAAAAACTAGGCTACTGCCTTAGAAATTTCATACTGTATTTGTCTGCAAATATAACAACTTCCTGAATACATGCAAAAAGAAGAAATCAGAAGAGTAGAATGTGCACAAGTGTGCAACAAGTTTTCTATGACCAGTGATTTGTCCATACAGAATATAAAACTATTGAGCAATATAAAAATTTGGTCTTGAATTAATTTTTTTTTAATTTTTTTTTTGGTACAGATTCCTTGAACATTTATGACGTTGCTGTTCAAATTCACACCTATCTTATGAGTTTCCTTTTTTAACATTTTCTGGTAATTTGGTTTGAATATACTTAGAATTAAAAAAGTAACAACTGAGAACAAGAGAGACATGAAATCCAGTCTTTGCAAAGGTGAGTCATAAAAAGAGCAAATATTTTTTAGCTTTTTTTTTTTTCTTTTTGCAAAATGGTGATTATAAAGGATAGTCATGTCTCAGTGGAATAAATAACAGTGGCTAACATCAAGCAAAACTGAGATGAAGTTCTGCAGGAGGCAGTTGTGTGATAAATGAGGACTTGCAGTGAATAACGACACTTCGTTTGAAGTAAGACCTGAAAGTTCAAGCTCCTAATAGTTTGATATTCATTTTCGCACAGCACAAGAACTGAGAGGAAAAACTACTTGTTTTTGCCAACAAATTAAATGTTTGCAGCTCAATGCAAATAAACATATTAACAAATAAATAAAAAAGTGTCATCATTTCCAACCTGATAAAGACATTCGTAAATATCATTTTTGAAATATATATTAAATTTAAAAAATAAATAAATAAAAATTCACTGTGTGATATCAGTTTAAATGTATTAATTCAATGAATGCTAAATGTTGGAAAGTAGTTACTGTAAATAATAAGTAAGTAATAAGTAAGATAAGTTGTAAATGTAAAAGTCACGCATAAGTTTACTAATGTAGGTCTTCTCAAGCTATTTAGTGACTTAGCAGCTACTTGTGAATAAAGTCAACCCTGGCTGAGTGGGTGTCAAAGAAGTTTCTTGTATTGTCTTTGGAAAAGCCACAACTGTGTGTTCAGCTGAACTCTGCTGAACAATGATGGTGCTTCCTGAAACAATTCTGTGGCCCTGTCTGGAAAAACATGACAGCACAGGGTGTTTGAAGCTTTGCAGTGGGATGTGTTGGATTTGAGAGGGATATTAGAGGGATTGGGAACTAATGGGAGGGCAGAGTTAGGGAGCGTTCAACAATCCCACAGGATTTCGATTGATGGGGCCGGATTTGATTCATCTGCCCCAAGTATCGATTTGTTTCTGCTGTACAATTTTACAGCTCTCATCATGTTCTGTCTGGTTCCTTCTGTATTTCATTTTCACTGATTCTGTAAGACATTCCTCTGCTGAGCACAATTTCATCTCCACCATTTTCTGACATCTAAAACTAGTTCTTTCTTTGATCAATTCACTGTGGTGGGAATATATATATCCTCCCACTCCAGCAAACAACAGAAAGGGGACATTTATTTCTAAACAGTGACAAAGTAAAGGAAGGATTTATCTGCCAAATCTCATTTGTCTTTTGCCTTGCATTGGCACCTAGGTCTTAAGAGAGATACATTTATCAAAAACAAAAGTAGCTTTCCCAGGTTTTTACTTTAAAAGTGTGATTTAAAACAGTTGGGCTGCACTCAACAGACAACGTATAATTCACAAAACACTAATGTTTCATGCGCAAACTTAGTTGACGGAACAGTGGGCATTAACCTTTTTTACCTTTTAACTTAATTTGTAAAAATATTGTAAGGAGCACCAGTACTAACATAACCTTTAGGGTAGTAATATGGACAAGTCAGGTACATGCCTTTTAGCTTTGATATCTATATAGGGTATCGCCATGCAAGCCATGTAAATGGTGTGGCAAAAAAAGCAGGCATTTTAAAATGAGTAGAATTGTGAAAATGGCAACCCACAGTGACTAACTAATGGAAATAATGTGAAGTGCACCAAGTGTTCCAAGTATTAGTTCCGGCCAGAGCAGCAGTGCAGAGGTGCAGAACAAAAGATGCATTAGTAGTCTAGACTTTTTCAAATACAAGCATCCAAAGTATTCAAGGTTTAATAGTGGAAGCTTCAAAAGCAAATACAAATACATTGTTTGGAAAGTGTTCAAAAAAAATGTGGCTATAGTTCAGATATTTACTGTAATAAAACCTAACCATAGAACAATAGAACCATAGAATTGTTATATGTGTGCGTGTGTGTGTGTGTGTGTGTGTGTGTGTGTGCAGTTTCTATTTGTGTACAGTCAACACACACACACACACACACACACATGTTGGTTTTGGGACTCTCCATAGGCGTAATGGTTTTTATACTGTACAGACTGTATGTGGTATTGCCCAACACTGACCCTACACCTAAACCTACCCCTTACAGGAAACTGTGTGCATTGTTAGATTTTCCAAAGAACACTATTTAGTATGATTTCTAAGCCTTTTGAATTCTGGGGACACTCAAAATGTCTTCATAAATCACCTTCATATAGTAATACCTATGTCATACAAATGTCATTATACAAATTTGTGTCCTCATAAACCACATAAACCCACACACACATATATACATATATATAATTTATTTGTAATTAAAAGTTGAAAAATAAATATATATATATATATTTAAATATTAGCAAAAATATTAAACTTCTAAAAAAAAGAACTAAATAAATTATATGTTAAGATATAAATAAAGACTGTTCTTTGAAAGTCTGTATTTAGGTTGCAATGGCCTTCAGCCTTCGTAGTCAGAAGTAAGCCAAAGCATAATTTGCTGTTTATTTCTCTTTCGGATCAATATAGAAAGGCGCCAGTTGGTAAATGAGGCTACAGTTGTTAGAGCTTTTGAGGGGTGTGAGGATTACAGCAGTAAGAAAAAAGAGAAGAGTGTTTGGCCGACCCGTCTTCTTATGTTTCAAGAGGTAAGCTATCAATATTTCCTCCATCTAACTTGGTCACGGTGCAGAGAACATGTGGGTTTAGAGTTGCAGATGAAGCCATTATTGAAAAAGATCCAGACCAGCGTCGGAATGTCAGAATGCCCTATCCGAGTTGTTAGCATATTCCCTAGTGAGGTTGGCAGGGATCAGTTAATGAACAGGCTGCCGTGGCAGCATAGGACCAGTCTAAGTATTGACAACCTCTGGTCCAGCGGGGAAACTCATGGTTGTTAGTCTGTGTGTGTGTGTGTGTGTGTGTTGTTGATGTTTTGCTTGAACACAGTGTACAAAAAAAACCTGCAGATGGTCCTGAGCCGAGGGTTAAATAGGATTTCGACAAAACTCAACACCACAGATTGGAGTTATTGCTCCTTTTCTGGGATGAGCTACACGGCTGAGCGGAGGTCTGAGATAATGTTCTATTCATCAACTATGTTATTTGCTCTTGACTCCGCTATTAGAGGCATTATTTACTTGAAGGTCAAGATATTTACAACTGTTGCCCTACATCGAACATTATACAGTTTTTGAAGGATGAATACCAAAATCTCCACAGGAGGACTTCATTATATGTATTTGAAATATAACAATGTGAACTCAGTGTGGGAACATGCTCAGCGATGGCATTCCCTGTTCATCATTAAAACAACGAATGCTAAAGCAAAGCATGAAGCAAAGTAGAGGTAACCTTTTTATCTTAAAGCGAAATTGTAAATGCTCTTTCAAAATCTGGCTAGACTACAATGTGTATCTATGGAGTTCATTACTTCTCCTGCTGTAGGTCTGGCCACTTTTTATTCTAAATGTTTTTTTTTTTTAGCAGGGATACTTCAAATCGATTGGAATCTGACTTGAATTTCCGTATCCTAATGAATGCAAATTAGCTTAAGAAAGTATTTGCTTGATTAAAGATTCAGCTTGTAAACTCTCAAATAGCACCACATGAATTTTCAGAATTAGCTTTTTGCTTCAATCTCACTCCTTTGACACAAATTGTGCTCCTGCGGTAAAATGGGCTATTTTCGCATGTAAACGCTATTTAAACAAGTGTCACACTGTTCGGTAGATTGTAAACAATGTGATTTTTACACGTTTGCGCATTACTGAGGGGTATTGTCATTTCTCACACAATATCAGATTAATTTATGCTGTGGCTATTTTGAAACCTCGGGCAGTGTAATTCGCAATGAGATATATTAAAGCGATATTCCATGTTAAATGTGACTTAAGATCCACTGACAGTATGCGAGGCACACTGCACAAAATAAATCATTGATGTATAAATACTAGCAAAACAATGGAAATCAGACAGGCAAGTTGGCAGCAGGAGAATCACACTTGTGCGTGTAAGATCATGTAACGCATAAGACAATAAGACATAAGACACACACTGCACATAAGGCCCTGCAAGACAGCATAAGATCACTTAACAATCCTGTCTTGGCAAAGTTTTATCGTATTTTTTAATTGACAGCATTGGCTTTCGTTTTGCTTCGTACTGGGATAACATACATCTGACACCGGACTGAAGTGAGGAAACTTATAGAAAATTATTAATTCGAATTAAGGGAGCATGGGGCACAAACTAATGTGTGGTTAGCTGTAACACACATGGTTTACATATTTCCACACTGACCAAATTTAGGGTATTTACTGGTTGCCATATCAACACTAATATGGGAGGAAAAAAGGCAGCCAAAATTCAAAAATCATTTGAAGATAGAGGAATATTTATTTTACCGTAGTTAATTTCTAACTTTAGTTGTGTTGCGGTCTAAGGAGGGTCAGATAGCCCCCTGATATCATCAAAAGTATTTGTGTTCTTTTGTTCGGAGATCTTATAGGTTTGGAATGACACGAGGGTGTGTAATTAATGACAGCATTATTTTCATTTTTGGGTGAACTAACCCTTTAAGAGGAAAATAAACAAATTGTATGCACTAATTATGAAAAAAGACAAGTGTGAAATTACTGTATGCTTTGAACCCCCTGTGGATTTACATGAAGTAAAAAAAAAAAGTGTAAGGTTATGCCCTGTGCTCCACTAAAGTTTACTATAAAACTCCACATGTAGGAATTATGCCAGCAAATTTTAACAGAAAAGCAACTCAAACTGCATAAACATTTGAATTTATTTATTTATTTATTTTTGATGTAGAACTCTTGTAAAGCCTTTACAAAAACAAGCTTCATATTTCTGACCCGCAGCACTTATTACTTTGCTGTTGTTGTTTTTACAAACTAAAGGATGAGTCAAAGTTATTTACTGTGGTGATCGAGCCTTGGGGTAAATCAAAGTGGTCAATTTTTAAGCAGAGTATTACTTTGAAGGCCCCTGATTTAGACCATCCCCATCTTTTAGACTACATGTTTTCTTTTAAAAAATGTCAAGTCATTACAGAAATCCCAAAGTGAACAAACTTGCAAAATGTTTCTTGGGGAGAGGATGTTTCACATTGGCAAAAGAATCCCAAACGACACAAGACAACAACAAACCAACCACCTTTAGAGGGTCAAACATTAGGTTGACGGTCATAAATAAAGTTAAACTGTTAATAAAATGTTAAAGCTTAATACTGTTGTCAGGCGTTGTCCGTGCGTGTCACAGGCAGAGATGTGAATCGTAGGGTTAAACATTGACTTTACTAAAAACATCAGCTTACAAAGAAAGCTTACAAACACCGCAATGCTCCAGTGGATCAGGAGCCTTGGGAGGCCATGGTGCTCTGGAAGCGCAGACTCTGGAGCTGGAATCGGGATCTGCACTCCCGGACGTAATCTGGGGGCTGGAATCGGGATCGGCTCTCCTTGCCGAGATGCTGGAACAGGGATCAGCACTTCCGACCATAAACTAGGGACTGTAATCAGGAACGGCTCTCCCGGCCGTAATCTAGGGACTGGAATCGGGATCGGCACTCCCGGCCATAATCTAGGGACTGGAATCGTGATCAGATCGGCTCTACTTGCTGAGACGGGCAGACTGGACTTTTTGGGATCAATACTGGCACTACTGGTTGAGACGGGAGACCGGACTTTTGTGGATGGGATCGGCGCTGTTGGGTTGAATTTTGGCTGTGATGGAACCCCATATCGCGCCGCATGTGGGAATGGATTCCACCTAATGGTGAGGCATGAACCGGGCAATGGAGGATGGCCTCCTGGCTGTTGCTCGTGAGGCCAAAAGATAAGGGGCCCCCAAAATGCTTTTCACAAGATGCGCATTAAGTATGGACACGCAAATGGTAACGGTGTTTATTACATCATTTATCATTTATCACTTTAGTTGAATGTGCTTCGTGTGTATCCTGTGTGTAGCAAATGAAAATATTAGGTCTCTGAAGCGCAAGGTTTCCCGATCTTTCCTGCTGCGCTCCTCTCTCTGTGTCTGCTCCATTCAGCGAAAAACTGTTGCTTACATTAGGTGCGTTTTCGTTTTAAAAAGCATAACTTTAAGCGCATATCCTGGCGTTTTCCACCCTCAAAAACGAAAACTTCTGAAAAGGCTGCAGACCCTGTTTTAGTTTAAAAACCCCAGGGAAGGTTTAACGCCAGTGTAAACGATGATCGTTTTTATTCGAAATGCTGTTTTAAAACGAAAACGCACCGGTGTTAACGGTGCACAGTAAAGATATGTCTCATTTTAGATTTAATATTCGCCTATGCTGCTTTAGGGAGCGTCTGCAAATTTACGTCTCAGTACTAAACGAAGTACAAATGCGCCTAATTTCCCATGCAAGCACTACTCTTGTCATTATCTTATGTGTGGCCTGTTTGATCTTATCAGACAACGACTCAATCACTGTTCTGTCAATATTTCATATTCATCCCATTTTATGACAACAGAAACACAAATATACATAAATAAAAAAGAATTTAGCTGCATCAGAACACAGTATGGACACATTAGGCTATGTGTAACCTAAACAGATTTGTTTCAGTAAATATAATAAGTAATATAATAATGTATACTTCTTTATCTCAACTGTATATCAATTGCTATGTTTTCTACAACGTGAAGTAATAAAGTGTCTGCTAAATGAATAAATAAACATGTTAATGAAAGAATTAGAATATGTAAGCTACATGAAAACTGTAGAAAGACTGGACCTAACTATATGGGGCATCAATGTGCAGCAGCAACTTTGACACAGAATACACTGGGCTTAAATACACTAGGGAAGATGCAGGACAGGTGAGGAACACAGGTGGCAGGGATAAACTCATTAACTAAACAGGAACAGGAACAAGACCAAATAAGGACAAACAGGAATTACTAAAACGAAACCAAAACTAACTCGTGACATAGAACACAGACAAGGGCGTGACAACTGTAGTTGTTGTTTCTTACAAACTGAGGGAAGATTCAATATCATTTTCAGTGATAATTAAGCCTAAGGGATCATTTTAATATTGTACATTTTTAACCAGACCATCCGAATCTGTTAGACTAAATGTCTTCTGACACAACTTGTTTTTGAAACCCTAATGTGAGCAAAACCTGAATATGCACAATTATTAACCAAATAACTAAATCCCCAGCAATATCTAATAGGTTGTTAAATAAAAATGCATGTTAGAAAAAAAACCTGACAGCACCTCTACGAGAACCAAAGCAAGTTTAGAGGGTCCACCATTGGGGTGAAGGTCATAAAAAGATATTGAATGTGTAATTCTGGCTCCACCTTTCCTAAGTGCTCCTAAACCTGCTATTGGTTGCTCAAATAGAGAGTCCTGTCCCCAAACTCGCATTATTAGTTGAACCAACATTGCTGCATACAGGGCAGGTCAATAATAATCTGTACCGAACGATATGAAACATTATATCGTTGATACAGTTTTTAGCTATATCGCCCAGCCCTAGTGCGCCATATGCATCAGACATTTATCCAGCGATCCTATAAAACACACAAGCTTCTTATTTCTGGTTAGCAATGAATACAGAAAAAAGTTGGGGCCTTTTTTGTCCTTTTTAGGTAAATCAAAATGGCCAATTTTAACCAAACCAACCCCCAGCAACATTTACCAGATTGCTAAAAAAATGTAATAGAAATTAATCCATTAATAGGTATAAAGTACATTAATTTGGCTGCACCTTTCCTAAGTGCTCCTGCCATTGGTTGCTAAAATAGATTGTCTTCTCCCCAAGCCCACATTATTGGTTGAACCAATGGCGCTGCATTGGGCCAGTCAAGATGTTTAGAAAGCACTAAAGCCATCACAAAAGACCTTCTGCCCTTGTTTCTTTTGTTCTTTCCACCCTTTCTGCTCTTGCTTCTTTATTCCTTGTGCCTATCTTCTTCCCCCCTCCACTCTGAAGTCTTAAAGCCGAAGCCACAGCTTGATGAATGAGCCTGTAGAAGCCGCATACGTCTCCAGACAGCCTCCAATCTGCACCGCACGACAGTGAGAGAAAGCGCTGGCTCTTCCACGCGGTGAGCGATTCAAGCTGCCACAGCTCAAAAGTGATGAGAGCTTTTAAGAGTTATGACTCACATTAAATATAGACCCATAACATTCGCTAGGAGTCTCTTTGAAAGTGTAATCTTGCAGGAAAGTTGCGAATGAAGGGTTATGACGAAACTGGCAGGTGAGTACAGTGCTCCATCAAGCCTCAGAGCCAGGGACGACTGATAGAGCAGTTTCCAGGCTCGCTGCCCTCCATTAAAATTCATTACGCACTCGGCTATAAGTGACGAGAAGAGCGCAACTCAAGGTCACTTTTATAAAACAGCTATTAACAATACGACAAGACGCGTGTCTTAATCTGAAAAAACAAAACAAAAAAAAAACACCATGTTCCAAGCTCTACATATTTTACTGTCCACATCTCTCCATGTTCACTTGCAAATTTTAAAAACATTTTTGTTTTAATATTGTAATTTGTAATATGTCCATACCAATAAAAAAATAAATATATATATATATATATATATATATGGTAGCACATACACACACACATATGTATATATATATATATATATATATATACACACACACATACATACTGTATATATAAAAAGCAAAATAAATATAGCAAGAGGCAATTCTTTTAGAATTTTGTGTGATTTATGCTTAAGGTAAATGCTTATGGTTAGGAAAATAAACTTTCTAACTTTGTAAACGAGTCTTACCATTTTGCAGAATTTATAATGGGAATATAAAATAAAACATGTTGTGTTCACAAAGGGACCCCAGAGACCCCAAAACAAACAGAAGCGCTGGCCAGAGGCTGACAGAAACTATAAGTGAGTTTGTGAAAGCAGCATGAATCTGTCAATGTACATTTGCAAGCTTTCATTTCTCACCCACACTGTCAAACCGCTGATGCGGCACGATGCAAGTCATTTACATAAAGCAAACAGTAAAAACAAGTACTCTTGCAAGCCTTAATTTGTACAGCGTCTTACCGTTTGCTCTTCCTACAGTACATAATGTGCACCTGGGTAAAGACAACATGTCCACTTTTTTGCATGTCATTTTATCTAGAAAGTATCTGCCAAGAACATCAATGTAATGTAAATGCGATGTCAAACCCACAGTTCACATCAATCCACTTAGCGGCACCACAAGTAGCTTTGAGGGAGAGGCTGGCGAATTAACATGCTGTGCGAATCAGGTGGAAATTCACTTTCAATGGCCAGAGTGACGGCTTTTATGTTAGCACCAAGACCAGCTTTTTCTCCTTGACAATGACGTTTTAAATATGCACTCTTTCAATCAGGAACGATTAGCATTTATTAAAGAGGACAGGACAGACCACAACATGGCCTAAACAAAATGTTTTTTTGCAGTGAAGAGGACTATTTTTTGTAACCCTGGTTATCTGCAGCATGCTTCCATAAGCATATGCTTGTATACAGCGTCATCACTCAACCTGCCTGATGCAGGACGGTGATAAAGAAGGCACCCGTGACTGTAGCGCTGAAAGGAACAGATAACGTTGTAGGATATGGACATACATTTTTTTCTCTCAGTGGTGTATGATTTTTCATGCCGGTGTTTAAGAGCTGCTCATCAATCCTAGTCGCTCTTCCTCTTGTTTTAAACAGAATAACAACTTATTTGAGGCGGTCTCACTGTTCTGTGGTGTCAGCCGGAGAATAAAGCTGTCTCTGTGATTTGCTGTCTTTTCTGTCAGGAGGGAGAATGAGTGAGAGAGAGAAAGGCTGATGAAAGTAGGTTTAAGTACTGTGAGCACAAAGTGTATTTAATCTACACAACAATGTATGAATGTCATTGCATTAGACGTATCAAGTGGAATATGAAAGCAAATGATGCTGGAGCTTTTCTCAGAACTAACGTCTTTTTAGAGTCATTTTTGCATTTACTTTAGCCCATCTGGTCTCAAGGTGTTTGTGTGTGTGTAATGTGGATGCATGAAATCAGTTCCCCTCAAGTTCACACAGGTGCCCTAGCAGAGACATCATTGACATCAACTACAAAGTGTCATTACTTTTTCATTGACTTTTTTGATTTTTAACAGCACGTTGTTGATTTTTTTTTTCTCCATAATTTAAAACACAGCAAACTTGTCTTCATTAAATGTTTTATGTGGAAACTCAGCTTGCGCTTTCTTATAATAAATGCATTGGATAACAAAATATTCAACCAAGAGGCAATAACATTAATACATTAAAAAAATGATGAGTGGTCTTTTTCCCAGAAATGTTTTTTTGTTTTTTTTTATTAAAACTAGATACATTTACTAGACTAACTCTGAATAGTTATAAGGATTCAGTGAAGTAAGACAAGATACACTTGTAAAACAAGTCTGGATGTCACATGCAGTGCAAGTAATGTTATTTTGCTTCGATTATTTTCGTTGAATTGTTGAAATGGAAAATTAGATGCAATACTTTACTTTACTATACTTTTTCTTTTTAAATATACTGAGGTGTCCAATTAATGTGCCCATTTTCTGTCATTCCATTTGATCATTTTACTTAATGTCAACAGCACCTTTAAAAACTAATAACTACTGTAGTAACTAATAACCAGCAGGCAGGGACACAACATCACAAGACGTTGATATTTGGTTAAATTTTGATTGCGACATCAAGTAACCAAAATTTAACCAAATTCAATGTCTAATGTCAATGTTAAATTGACATCCAATACCGAAGCCACCTGACGTTGATATTTTGTTGTTTTTAGGTTTTGTGCAACCAAAATTCAACGTCAAATTGACGTCAAATACTGACGTCTGTCCGACGTCATGTCCAATGTCAGTCTGACGTTATATGGATGTCTGGTGCCTGGTGGGTATATTTACACTTTTAAAAGGTATTGCTGTATGAACCGCTGCAAATTAAAAGAAAAAAAAAATGCTTACTAGTTATTTTCAGTTTCAGTGATTTACTTCTATCTAATTCTCCCTCCACACATTCAATACTGAAACTGAAATGAATTACATAGTAATGCACTTTGAATGAATGTTCAGATGCTCATTTTGTGTAATCAGTGGAATTGCAGGTAAAATGGCAAGCATGTGTTTTCGAAATACCTGACTGATCATACTGTACATGTCAAGTCAAATCAAACCGTGTTTGTTCATAGCATCTTTCAAGTCATATAATTTCAAAGGAGCCTTATAGAAAATGTCAGTCAGTGCTACAAAGACTTGAAGCCTAATAAACAGGGAATAAAGCATTGAATAAACACATGTCCTATACTTTCTTCAAGCTCTAGTGAGAAGCCACAGGTGACTGTGACTTACATGCAAGCTCATTTATGCATCCTCTACTGGTAAAGAAGTACAGAAATTTGTATGAATGTAAACATTCTCAGCAAGGCCAAAATTGGACACCGCCGAGTTAGTGACAGACTGGCATATTAATGTTGCTAATTAATCAGGTGATATTTGGTATTAGCAGAAAAAAAGTGTCCGCTTGGTCAATTAACAGAAGATTAGGCAGTCATAAAATTAGCTTTCCTCAGAAAAGTCTGCAGTGTTTTAGCTGAGGGTGGATCTGGATAGAACAGGAGGTCTTAAAGCCTCGTAGGATGCAGTGACTGCGTAATGAGTGTGAGAAACTACAGCCAACTTCTCTGCACCATTGGCTTTTATATTTTGTTCAAATGTAAAATAGATCAAAGAGCTTTCAAGCACTGCAGAGAGGTGTAGTATTAATCAGTGTGGACGTACTGTGGGGAGACAGGGAATAAGAAAAAGAGAGAGAATATTACCCGCCTTCAGTGATGAGGGACTCTTCCTGCACAGAGAAAGACGGGCGGTAACGCCTCTGATGACTGTTGTTCCTATGAGTATGCCAAATAAACCGACAAGCCATCAATTCATTTATCAAAAGACGGTCTTAGGAGGCCATTTAACCACAAACAGATGTGACACACACTTCAGCGTATTGTTTTAAAGCTAAATGGGAAGGACAGAAGGAAAGACACAAGGAAAGTGAAAGCAGACAGGAAATAAGGAGGAAATAATGAATACAATGAGGAGGAAAACAAAGAAAAGAAGGAAGGATATAAAGAAGAAAGGATGGATGGATGGAAGGGGGAAGGAAGAAAATAAGGAAGGGAAAAAAGGGTAAGGGATAAAGAAAAGGAAATGAAAGAAGATAGTATAGAAGGAAGGGTGGGAGAATGGAGAGAAGGAAGAATGTAGGTGATGGAAGGAAAGAGACAAAAAAACGGAAATCAGGAGGAATGGAAGGAAAGAAAAAAAAAACAGAAAGAACTAAGGAAGGAAGAAAATTAGGAAGAGGAAGAAAATCCAATAAGGAAGAAGAGTAGGTAGGAAATAATGGACAAGCAAATGAAAAAAAGAAGGGATGAAGTAGGAAGAAAATAGCAAATAAGGGAGGAAGAAGGAAGAAGATGAAGGAAATAAAGATGGAAAAAACAAAGCAAATAAGGAAGGGAGGTAGGAAGTGAACAATTGAGGGACAGAAGGAAGATAAAAAGGGGTAAAGCAGGAAGAACACAAAAAAATGAAAAGAAGGAACAAAAAGGAGGAAGAGGGAAGGGAAAAGGTTTAAGATAGCCAAAAAGGAAGAAAGGAAATAAAAGGGGTTGAAAGGAAAAGGGGAAGGGATAAAGCAGGTAGAAGACAGCAAAGAAATACAAAATAAAGAAGAAAAAGTAATAAAGGATGAAAAATAAAGTAGGGGAAGAGAGAAGGAAATACAGTGGGAGATAAGGAAAGGACAAAGGGAATAAAGCAAATGCAAAAGTGTGACAGAACGAATGAAATAAGCAATGAAGAAAGGATGAACATTAAGGGAGGAAGGAAAATGAGGGAAGGACAAAAGTCAGGAAGCAAGCAATGATGAGAAAATAAATAAAAAAAACAATGAAGAAAGAAAGAAGGGGGGGGGAGCTATATTTCCATTTTTGCCTATCCTGGATCAGGTCTGGTGTAATATATTGCAATAAAGGTGACTTTAATTCTATGTGGTTGTTGAACAGAAGTACTGCCCAGCGACTGGGCTCTGATCTTTGGGCCTGACCTCCTGTGAAGATGATGGATGAGTGAAGTCCAACACTGATAGCTGCATATCCATCAACTAAAGGCTCCCTTGATGAATGAATATGTCCTCTATCAACAGTGCATCTCCTCATGAGGTATTGTCCATCCGTGTGAAATGAAGTCCATGAAGAATATCGCAGCACAAGATAGATTAACTAGCAACTTGATTTAGTCAGCAATCATGTTCGAAACCCTAATCAATTTCTCTTCAAGGAAGAGAAAAGCTGCAGAGATTCACAACTCCAGGGATAAAAATGACCCTAAAGAGGACCGGATCAGTCTCTGTGAAAATACATTGTCTAGACATTGCAAGGTTTAAATTGATGAGAAGAAATTTGAATGTTCCAAAAACAAACAAAAAAATTAAAATTAAAATTACAACAAAGTACAGATGAAGCCTATTTCTGGATTTTTTTTGACGTTTTTCTTGGCCTATCATGGGGTTGACAACAGTGGTTTGAGTATAAAAGGAAATCAAGATGACTAGGGAACACTAAAACAAAGACAAAGAAAGCTGAGCTTTATTAAGGCTAAACATTTTTGAAGGGGGAAAAGATTTATTATTTTTTTTTTTTCTTGGTCAATACATATTGTAAGATGAAAAGAAATACATGAATTTCCATCAGAATGTTTGAACATTTTTGTAAAGAACTAATTATTCTACAGTGACAATGACAGACTTTTGAAGGGGAGTGAATCTACACCAAAAATAAAATAAATACAAATTAAAAGCTGACTTTTTATTTTTTATTTTGTGAGTTTTCACTGCAACCCATCCTTTTAGACCAAGGGGAAAAAATAAATAAGAACCTTCATTATTTGCCACATTCCCACTGTAAATAATAATAATAATAATAATAATAAATAATTTAGTAATGACAAAATAATAAAAGTAAATAAAAAAATTAATAATAATGTACAGTAAAAAAAAAAAAGTATAGTACTATAGTATTCATTTTACTCTTTTTTTATTTATTCGTCAGTAATTTTAAGGAACATGCACAGACAAATAGAGCCTCAGCTATACAATAAGAAATGATGGGAAGTATGCAAATTGATACAATCAGGCTAGGGGCTAAATATGCACCGCAAAAATAGAAGGTCAAGAGAAATTATTAATGTTAATTATGAATATTAAAAATTATTAATATTAACCTATTTGTGTAAATAAAGATTTTAGAGACAGATCATAAACGGCTGTGGACTTATACTATACTATACTTGTACTAGTATACTGTAAATAGAGCCTTGGCCTGTGATATATCTCAGTCTCATTCCCTTTCAATTTTCTGACCCTCCCTGCTTTCTTTACCAATAAAAGTAGCAAAATCCCCAAAGTAAAACAAAGCTATGGCTATAAACATTGACAAGTGGATGGGTGTTTTGGAGTCACAGCTAGAACGTGCAAAGCGACGTTTCAGAAAGACAGTTTCGCATTAATCCTCCAACTTTCTCTCTGTATACAGGGAGCGACATCACCAACACATTACAGGAATGCCAAT
>JAUMHQ010000069.1:15957359-15975080 GCA_032361165.1 Enteromius paludinosus
CAAAATCATCAATATTAAAACAATAAAAGGCTTGAACTACTTCAGTTGTGTGTAATGAATCTAAAATATATGAAAGTTTAATGTTTATCAGTACATTACAGAAAATAATGAACTTTATCACCATATGCTCATTTTTTTAAAAGGACTACATGTATTACGTGATTCACTCATTTGGGAATTGCATAACGCTGATAGGTATGATGAAAGTTGTATGCTTTGATTTACTAAATATAATTGGCTCATATGATTCTTTCTCATAAGCTGATTGAGAAAAAAAAATTCTGGGCTGGGTGCTAACATATAAAATTTCCAAGATCATAATAGCAAGTGGCATTGCTCTTAAACAATAAAATTGCTGTACACAACTACTCTAAACAAACACTCTTGAGGTGAAAATGCATAGAAATAGCACAACTAGATCACCATGGCACATGGCATTTCTTGTAAACTTGTAAATTAGTTTGTATCGAGTAATTTACATTCTGGACGCAAAACTGTCCATTGTTTCCAAGTCAAGTCAAGTCACTTTTATTTATATAGCGCTTTTAACAATACAGATTCTAGAAAAGCACTCTGTAGTCAAGACAACGATAATCACTAGAAATGGTGTCCCCAACTAAGCAAGCCTGAGAGAATGGAGAAAAAAACCTTGGGAGAACCGGGCTTAGTTGGGGCCAGTTCTCCTCTGGCCGGACACCCAGCACCTAATTTCCAGTTCAACAAGAATTTAATTCCAAACAAAGTTCACAGTTCACACTTTCAGATTAAAAGTTTTCATTCACTGTTACACACTGCATGAAAGGTAATTTTTTTAAAAATCCACAATAGGGGCACGTAAGATAAAGAGCCCATTATTTTGTTTCAGAATGAATTTGAACGAATCGATTGACGGGTGACTCAATGATTCAATGGCTCACTCAACAAGACTAGTCGCCATCTACTGGCTAATCAAAATTCCAACCTGTTGTGCATAAAATGAATGTAACATATTTTCATTTCTGTATAATACATGCTAGCTTGAAATCAAATTAAGGTTGACTGTGTGAATGTGTGCTTTCAAGAAACAGATAAGACTCGGCGTGTGAAAGACTTTACACATTCATAGTAACACACAGAGAAGCTCTGTCCACACGCGTGTGGCAAAATGATGAGAAGCCTCAAACCGGGTTATTTACAGGTAAACATGGCAGTGATATACGAGTTCCATCTCACACACTTACGACTCTATTCCACATTATGATAGATCACCTCCTCCAGATTCACATTGTCCTGTCAGCTATGACAATAAAAAACGAGGCACACCAAAATAAAACAAACAAAGCGCAAAAATCCACATATTCCAGTCAGCTATAACTGTAACAAATGTGGTGTGCCTGAAACACAGTCTTGATCCACAGTGAAAATTTAAAAATACTGCCGACAATATGTTCCTCCTGTCTTTACCTCACTTTGTCTTTTTCCTGCACAGTGTGGAAACTCTGATGAGGAGCCTTTTATAATAATGACAGTTCTGAGACAACAGCTATCAGGATTGTTGATTTGTGGCTATAATGGTGAGTGTTGCTATCCACAACCCAGTGTTCATGATGACAATATGTATGAACATTTTTCTTACAGATAATCACAACAGTTTACCTCATGCCAGCAAACAAAAACTAACCTCTGACCTGCACGTAATGAGCATGACTGGACATGGTATCAAGATATTTCTATATGTATGGACACTGTTAAAGATTATGCAACTTCAAAATGTCACATTTGATTTGACATGTTACGTGTCGTTGTCATGTCATTTTTTTCCAGTGTAGTAGATGTCACGACTTCCTTTGCAATACCTTGCAATCTTTTACTACATTAGTGTTTCAATCAGAGAACCACAATAATTTTTCTAAGAGCATTTTTCTTGTCAGACCCACTGGTAGCTCAGTAGTGTCAAATAAGTCAATAAATATATAATTATTCTTGTGATTTATTTATTTTTTTCTTAGTAATTGCTAGGTTGAAAAGCTTTTAAAAGACTAAAAAGCCTTTTTTCTGTCCACTCTGTCATCTCCCTTCAGATGTGTTTGATCTCTACAAATAAGCCTATCCGTTGCTGGCTTGACTAATTACGCAGTCAGGTCTAATTCACAGTTGAGGTAGGTGTGCGGAGGCCCCTTTCAGTCATTGTCCTCTTGCGAATATGAATTGACAGCTGAAGGAAGGTTGAAATGAAACACGCCACACTGCGGCTGACGGTGCTGGAGATGAGAGGTGAGGAGCTCCGAGAAACATGCAGCGACACCAGCGTCATTCATTATTCCAGCAGAGCTTGTCCTAATGTTTTCTCCTGCAAAACTTGAGGAGAGCAGCCATTAGTCAGCATAATCTCCGTGAGAGGGCCCGATTCTCTCCCTAGAACTGACAGCCTGATGTCACTGTAGTGATGTGCTGTAAACCAAAACTTGTCTCTGGTAATGCTTTAACTAGGACAGTCTAATAAGGGAAACATCACTTGAGCATGTGGGTTTAGTAAACTCAATTGTAAAAAAAATAAATAAATTATAACAATATATATATATATATTATATCAACCTTAGCAAATGGAAAACTTATCTGTGCTTAAAATTTTAATTATGTAAGCTTGTTTTAAGTCTCTTAACAAAGGCTGCATCTATTTGATCAAAACATAAATTTTATAGTATATTATTAAGTTCATTGATTAATCGTGATGAATCTGATTAAACATTAAAAAAATATAAAAAATTACTGAATAATAAAACTGTGTACTATGTATATTTGTTATGCATATATAAATACTGTACACACACATAGAGTATTAAATTAATTAATAAATATATTTATATATTTAAGAAAAACATGTTACGCTGATATATGCATTTTATATATAAATATATTAACACAAATAATACATATGCACAGTACACACAAAAACTTTACAATTAAACTTTTACGATTAATCATTTGACAGTACTAAGTTTAAAATAATTCATGATATCAATATAACGCAATATCTATAGAAATCTTTGGGGAAACAACTTTATGTTATGTTTCTGCCTGTTTAGTTCTGTGCTTAGTTTTGTTTTCATGGCATGCCCATAATTGTTTTTTCCTGTCTCTTTGTGATTATTAGTTGATTATATTCCACCTGTGTCTCCCCAGCTGTCGTTCCTTTAATCATTAGTCCTTGTGTATAAATCCCCTGTCCTTTGAGTTAGTGTTGGTCGATCAATGAATGTGTTACGTTGGCTTTTTCTCCGTGTTTTGCTTTCTTATTTTTAAAAGACTTTATTTTTATTGAACTCTACGACTACTGTGCTCCCCTTCACCGTATACCAAACGTGACACTTAAGTTGTCAAATTTTTTACTTTGTTTATTTTCTTTTTTACCCATGTAACAAACATGAGACCGATAAACCGGGCACACACATCGCATGCACTCTGGGTTTCTCGGTCTTCTTTGAAGCTCCCTATGAAATTAAGAAAGCAAATACAGTCAAGATCAACAGTATGATGAATAAATATTAACATCAAAACTGATACTTTAACCTGTTAACCCTGTTATACCCAAAATTAACACAATGTCGATATTTCATGATTTGTATATCACGGTTATCGTCAATATCAGTATATCGAGACACTCCTAGCTGAATGTGAAGTGTCCTTTGCTGAGTAAAATAATAATCAAATCTTACCGACCCCAGACTTTCGAATGCTAGTGTATTTCTCTTGTGCATACATACATATATACATACTAACATATCTCAAAAAATGTAGTTTTAGTACATCTTATTTTAAGCCTGAGACATTCAGAACTCATTTTCAATCCTAGAAACCCCCTGGAGCACTTGACAGCGACAGAAGCATCTGGTGACGATGCACCAGAAATCTCCCAGTAGCCAACAAAGACAGTGGCTGTGCTTTAGGGTCTATCGCCATGCCAACCATGTCTTTCCAGGATTATCTCAGCATCTGGGTTGGTTTACTCACATGGAGGCAATCCTCTCTATTAATCCACACAAGCTGAGCTAACCAAAGGTTAAAGAGCCAACCGCAGATTCACAGATGATTTTCCGTAATAGACCATAATAGTATGCTGATTTATAAACCGATTTTGAAAATGGCCTAGTGGTCAACGCACACATCCCAACACAATGAGCTGTGCTGCTCTGCTTTCAAGTGTCTTGATCCCGTTACCTTTCATTTCCTGTCTGCGACTCTAAAGAGGAGAAAAGGCCAAAAAAAAAGTCTTGTGGCTCATTTTGACACTGGCAATAAAAATCATCTGATATGACGATGCGATTCTGCACACCACGATTGTCTGCACAATGGTAATGACTCATAACTTGCCACTTGTACTATATGAAGGATAACTTTGGGAATTATAAGGAATTTAATGTCATTGTATTTATTTTTGATTATTATTCTTTTTTTTTATAAATGTTGTTCATAACCTGACTATTGCATTTTATATCTAAGCTTTATATCTGACTTTTATGTCTAAAAGATGGCATGCAAATAAATGATTCTAATAAATCAGTATTGTTTATATACGTTACAGTATTTATTAATATTTAGAATTTATTTATTTATTTTAATGATTTTGTTTAGCTTCTATACTTTTATTTTTTAGGTATATTTCCCCTTTTTTTATTTAATATTTTGCCAATATTTTATTTCAGCTTTATTTGAATGAAATATTTGTTTGTATACATTTAATGTTTCTCAAAAGTAACAATCAAATCTGAATCATTGAAACAAGTCTTACATACAGTCAGTAGGCAGTCGTGGCCTAATTGATAGAGAGTCGGACGTGTAACCCAAAGGTTGTGGGTTCGAGTCCCAGGTCCGGCAGGGATTGTGGGTGGGGTTAGTGATTGTGGGTGGGGTTAGTGGCTGCTCACTGCTCCGGGTGTGTGTTCACGGTGTGTGTGGTTGATCACTTCTCACTGCTGTATGTGTGGTCACTTGGGTGGGTTAAATGCAGAGCAGTAATTCCTAGTATGGGAAACCATACCTTGTCACTTCCTTTCCTTTCCTATACATGCTAACCTGTTTGGGACTCCCAAAACCAAACTATAAAACTTTTATAATCCATAATAGGGGCACTTCAAGTGATTCAGACTCACAACTTATGAATCAGATTCATGAATATTTTGGTCCATTTCATTACAAAGAGCCACTTCAGAAAAGTTTCTTCTACAAAAATCTGACTGTACTGGTCGTGCTAAATATTTGTTGTTGTGTGCAACCAGTGAGGACAGCTCAATAGAAAGATGTGTTGCCTATTATTGTATTTGTATCATTCTGTGGCTCCCAGTGTTTCTCTTTCATTACATCCAATTCAGACTGCAAGCACAACTCGGCTAAAACATAATTTCTTTTGCTGTGACGCTGTAGATTCAGTAGCAGCACAGCTGAGCGAGGCAGGAACCACAGTCAGAGTACTTTAGTGCAGTGCTTCATCCTTATGTTGACGTGAACCAATAATAAAACTGATATCATTAAATATTTTTTTTTTTGGTAAAATGTTGTACTTGTCTCTCACACTTTATTTCAGATGATCCGCAGAAAGGTGCCAGAGTGCATTCCAGAAGAGCAAATCGAAAGAATATGTGCAAGACAGAAAGGATGAGATGGATGATCAGGAATACACAGTGTATTTGAATAAAAAAAAAGAAAATAAAAAAAATCATAGATGGAAAATTGGAAGCCCAAGATGATCGAAAAACTCACTAGTTATGGATACTGTCCTTTGCCACATACATGTTTTAAAAAGAAAAATATGAAAGAAGTTGACTTTCAAAGTCTTTGAAAATGAGTTACAAGGACTGACTGCCTGCAAAAGTTTATAAACTTCATATGACTCATACAGATAGACATTATTCACCACGACTGGCATACAGATCCAAACAAAACTATACTGTTAATGCCCTTCTGCTCTTTTTGATGGTTGTGAAGGATCACTGCGGTGTCTTTGACATTACTATGTATCAGTTTCACTCAAATCACATCACTGTCTTCTGGCCGTAATCAATAAGGCTCATCTGCGGTTGGCCACTTCAGGGGGAAAAGAAAGAAAAAAAAGAAATCATAAATAAATAAATAAGAGCATATAAAACAGCTGAAAGCACTGCGGGATCCAGTCTGCAGTGTTTACTAGCCTGATGACTCAAACCAACTCTGACATTTCTGTTTGTTTAGAAAAAAAAATATATGTGTTTATGTCTAAGTTAATGGTTCCCCTGCAGTGGCCAGTAACAAGCAAAAAGGTAGAGGAAATGTATTCAGAAAAATGTAATAATAGGAGTAAGAATCTGTTTATATTTTCATGTGAACTCTGTAGAAGCATTTCCCTACATCATCAGTCACGGTCATGAATTTCCTGTGGTCTCGATTCCTCATGCACATCTGTATAACTGTGCTGGCCACATGGTAGCTCTGTTTTTAATTGTTTATTTTATTTATTGTTGATAAAGCCTAATAATGTGTCATTAGTCAGAGAGAATGAATGTGGTGCTTTTTCAAAAATAACTTTGGCCCAATACTGCCCCCAACTGGAGACATTACACACCGTGACTGTACTTGTCTACAGACTCAACTTCCCACGCTTGGCCATCAGCAGAGATGAGATGAGCTGGAAGAGGAAAAAGAGAGTCTGTTCAAGCTCTGAGATTTGTATCGCATGTGTGATGGTAAATGATAGTCAAGCAGCTTCATACAGCAGTAGTGTCTCATGCGTAATGCATTTCATTGAATAAAAGGAAATTTTCAGATACAGTAAGTAATTTAGCAATTTTTTTTATAATGCAATAGCTTGAAGCCCAAGACTTCAGACAAACTGCTACCTTGCGATATCATCTGTGCGTACTATTTTCTCCATTAAAAATATTGTCTGAATTAGGAGAGAAATATGCACACAAAAAAACAGTTCTAAGTAAATATGTTGGTGGATATCCATGTGAGGATGAACTTATTATTATTTTTACTATGGGAACACTTTTTAATTAATGTTTTAAATTCAAACGAAAATCCTTAATAATGAATCGATCTTGAACAGTTTTATATTATTTCATTATTTTTTTGCTAAATAAAACATTAACCTTATTGATTATTGTAATGTTTTTATCAGCTGTTTGGACTCACATTCTAACGGCACCCATTCACTACAGAGGATCCGTTTGTGATGTAAGGCTACAATTCTGCAAATTTGTGGCAATGAAATTTTCTGATCCCTGTAACACATTTCCAAAAAGGTTTGTCGTCTTCTCTTATCACAGTGGTTGTTCATGTTCATAAACAACATAAGAGCATACACACAGTCTGTGTAAATTACAGAAGATGAGAACTTGGCACTACAACAAAGCAGTGAGTTACAGCACACAGACAGTGTTAATTGAGCCCATCACTTCTTTGAGAGCAACCTCCATGGCATGTTTTTTTTTTTTTTGAAGAAAAATTTAAAACCTGCTTTTGTGCCCTTTGTAAGAGGGATGTCACACAGTGTACTAGTCAGACTTCCAGCAATGAGCAATTTGTCAGTCCTAACTGAGTGAGACATTGCTGCACGACATGTCAACTACAGCCAGTCATGTTTAATGTATCATTTATATTCAATTTGAAGTATTTTAGGTTTATATAAAACCCAATCAGTCTCCTATGCTCACAAGATTGCATTTATTTGCTAAAACATTTTAAAAAATGCAAAAGTGTTTGACAAATTATTACAATTTAATAAGTATGTTGTCTATTCGAATATGAATTAGAATTCTGATACATAGATTTTATGCTCAAGAAATGATCATTAATGCTGAAAACTTTTAGGCTGCTTAATATTTTTTTGTAGCTGAATAGAAAGTTTACAAGAACAGCAGTTTGTAAAAATGTCAAATTGATCAATTAAATAGATAGATGTATTAGTATTTCTATATAATATTCATAAAACAAAAAAACTGAGTACTATCAAATGACAAAGCTAGTACACGAAAACTTTGATCCAGTTCGATGTGTCTCAATTAATTAATTTATTTATATATATATATATATCTTCATTTGGTCGTTGCAGCAATCCAGCTTTCCTCCATCGGTTGGGTTTATATGAGGTGATGGACTGATATGAATCGGTGAAGAGAGCTGGTAATTACATTCCCGCTGAGTGCCTGGACATGGTCCACCCCGCCCCCAACTCCTACCTCTCTTTTGCCTCTCTCCTGGTGTTGATTTACTTATTATAGGCTCTTTCTCCTTCATTCCACTGTCATTGAACCCTGATTAGATCAAGCTCGGATCGCTCTGGACAGTAAGCATCGATGAGTCCATCTATCACGCGACGTCCATTAGCTGTGGATCGCTACCGCCATCTATTGCCTGTGGTTCTAATGCCCGTGGCCCTCATCTCCTTGACCTCTTTCCTCTCGCTTTCCACCTCTCTCGGACATTGGCGGTGTATCTCCCTAATCCCACCCCCCCCCCCCCCCCCCGCAACACCTACAATCTGTGGCAAGCCAAGTCAAAACCGCAGCTCCAGGGGAGCAAAGCCTCTTCTTCTCTCTCTACCCTTCTTTTTTTCTGCTGTCTTTCATCGGCGACGACTGAGTGGCAGCCAATCATGGGTTCAATCCCGCTGCCACAATCTCCCTGACACTCAGACAGAAAAAGAGAGAGAGAGAGAGAAATGCATGTGGAAGGAAAATAATACACAGACAGACCAAAAAAGGAGACATAAAGCAGGTAAAAAGACAAGTAGAAATCAAAAAGCATTTAAGACAAAAGGACTAGAATAAAAGAGAGAGAGCAGTCAGACATCTCTTTCTCTCTCTCGCACAGTAAGCTTCAGGACAATGTTCCGTCTTACAGAGAAAACTGAGAGTGAAGGTGACAAGCGTGGAGCTTATGCTAAGGAGATATAGAAGTGTACCGAAAACACAGCAGAAAACAACAGAGTATAGGCAACGAAGGTAAAACTATCTCTCTCTCTCTCACTCTCTCTCGTCCGTCCCTCCCTCCCTCTCCAGCTCTGTTGCTCTTGTGCGCTCTCTGTCCCCCACTCTTGCTCAGACGGATGAGGAGAGTCCGGAAAGAGAGCAGTCATGTACGTAATTTTCTCTCTCGCTCGCTGAATCTAAAGGTTATCATTAAGACAGATGTGCCCTGCAGAGTGGTTGCCGTGGAGATCATTTTACACTGGAGGAACTATTTGATTAAAGAGTGGCTAAGACGGATTTAAAGCAACTGAGAAAGACGTGCCAAAAGGAAAAAGAGAGTGTGAGTAGACGACCGATTAGTTTCTTTTGCAGGTGGTTTCAGAAAATGCGTCTAGGACGTAAAGACAGGGTTCGGATGCTTTTGTGATTGTTTCACCGGCATATTTATGCGCAAGGACCTACTGTACATGATGTATTGAGGTTTCAGTAAAGTGCGTTAATGTTGTGGGAAATGTAGAGCGAATTTCTGGCTAGAAACTGTTCGTACTGTTTGTCGTGTTGTTGAATTTCATCTCTAGACATCTGAAGTCTTGAGAAGTCAGATTTAGAGGTGCGTTGTTTTTGCTTTTTTGTTATTGCTGATATGTAGGTAAAGTTTGTTGCTTAAGATCAAATAGAGAATTATTTTTAGTTATGATGAATTCATCCATTCTAAGAGCATATAAAAGAAACATTTAGGCAGCAAACGATGCGACTAAAAACTTCATACGGGCTGGCAGAGCTGCTCTGCGGTAATTTTATTTGACAAACGCTCTGTTATGAATCCCGCAATTATACAAATGCTTTTGCTTGATTCTGATAAGCAGATTATTGCCTTGACCTGTGTGTCATTTGGCAGCTATTTTACTGGCTGCCTCAGTTTGAAGATAAACGATGTGCGTGCGTGTGTGTGTGTGTGTGTGTGTGTGCAAGAGAGCGAGAAAGAGAGAGAGACGTGCAGGAATATTTCATAAATATGTATTGCATTGGACACAGCAAGAGTCTACCCCGCTGCTCAAGCCTAATCACTCACTCACTCTCACAGTTTCTCTCACAGACACACACACTCACACACAGGCATGCATGCACACATAAACACTAGGATATGCTGCTTCTAAATAGAGCCGATCAACTAGATCTCAGTATTGGAAGTCATTAGTGAGTGGTCATTATTTTCCAACACAAATTAACCTCTAAAGTGCTCTTTGCATTTCTGCTTTCTAAATTAGCCACACTAATAGGATCCCTTTCGATGCAAAGCGATTCACTTGGAAACACACACAAAAGCCTGTGAATAGGAGATCTGTCACTGACAGCACACAGAATGTCTAGAGAGACATTTCCAGGGTTATGTAACTCTTTTTATCTGTTTTATGTTTCTGGAAACATAATCTGTATGACAGAATAAATCACATGAAATCTCAATATTTTCTTAAACTGAAGGCAAAAGGAGACCTGCTTCTTGGATATTTCCCAATCGAAAAAAATAAAAAAAAAATAAAAAAAAAATCACAATAGTCTCCTTTGGAAGAAATCTCAGCAGTGTCTCAAACTTGGCTCAGATTTGTGCGAGATTCTAAGGCCAGCTTTCAATATTGATATGAATATGAAATTATGACGTGTTATATTCATGAACATTGTATAGCTCTATACTTTGCCTGGGTGTCAAAGTCGATCCATAAAACATAAGAGGGAATCTCCTGAGCTACGAAATCGCTCAAGAGCAATGAAACTTTCATTTTGAAATAAATCATCCTTTAATTCTGACATAGCCTATTTTTATATACTTGAAAAATATCTTAGTGATACTATAAATATGCTATTGTGATGCTATTAGTGAGGTTATATATATAAAAATACAAAAAAAGTATGTGTTTGTTTTGTTTTGCAATGGACATAAAATTTACATGAAGGTAAATAACCATTCAGAATCCAATTCCTAGATAATGTGCAAATCCATTTGCATTTATTTTCAGGGTTTATTCTGAAGATACATGATATACACAGAGAAACAGAGCGAGACTCCGATAGAGAACTTCAGTGTTATCTGAGAGAGAGTTAGCTCCACCAAGTGGCTCAAAATTCAATGCTAAGCAGCAATGAAACCCAGTCTTCACCATGGTTGAGATCACTTTCACAAACAAACATTTAAAACCACACAATCCTGATTCTACAAGCTCCAGCCTTAAATTTAAAGTGAAGGAAAGGCTCTGCCATAGTAAATGTTTCAAAAAACATCCATCTTTATCTGACCATGGCAGAGAGTTTGGATGCCCTGCGAGTAATCTGGACAGACCACTAGGCTGCTTCGATTGTCAGAAATCAGACAGGCCTCGGGCAATATTTCAATCTTTCAGAGCGTATGCAGTCTATATATATTATTAAGCGATTTGTCCAATCTGTTTCCAGAAGTGAAGTTCTCCCATCAAACTTACAACCTGAATGAGATCTCCATCCTTTAATGCTTGAGATGTCAAGGTCACGAAAACGAGAAGTGCCGAAAAAACTTCCTCCAGCAATAATAAGCACAACAAATGCACAGACACAAGCCTCCGTATCCCACATATGGCTCCAGACATCCATCAGAGCACAGTCAGGTGTGGACAGAAATAACCCAGTTTCCCTAAATGATCCGTGTCTGATATGGTCTTAGGGGGAATATACTGAGGAGAGAAAGAGGGGACTGTTTGGAGGCAGATAGCATGAGTGAACGAAGCTGTGTTGAACTCTGGCAGATGTATTCCCTAAAGACAACGCTGCCCCAGACTGCTTTTATAAACCTCGGGAGAAATATAGCACTACCTTGCAGACAGGACTACGGCAATTACATAGAAAGACTCTGTGCTCGCGCTAGTGGTCTGATCCTGTAGACTTGGGCTGTGTATCACTGTCAATCAAGTCTGCAAATTACAAAACTTGAACTTTGCCGCCCGTTTGCAAAACACGGGCTCGCAAAATGTTTTCAGTGTTTCACACCGATCAACGGGGGTCAGCAGTGTGGAGTTTTCCGGAAGGACAACTCGCGTCCTCTCTGCCAATTAATTCATAATTATATAGCATTACCTCATTACGCCTCGGCTAGCATGTCCACATACGCCCAAATTCACATATACACACTAATTAGACTCTCTTAATAGGACAAGTGAGAAGATTCTTCCTCCTCGCTCGACTCCCTCGCGCTTCTTCCGTTCCTCCCCCTATAGTATCGCGGATCCTCCCTTACTGCCGAACATAAACAAGTTTTTAATGCACTAATCAAAGTGATATAATTAAGTGACAGTCCTAAACATCTGGTGAGATAGCTTGTCTTTGTTGTATGGTAACAGGCAAAATAATAATAAAAAAAGATTCGCTGGCCTAATGCTTAATAGGCATGCTGTAGCAAAGATTAATATCCAGAATGCTATTAAACCTCAAGGACAGCCTTGAATGATAATTAGAAAATGCAATCATGAGAATCGCCACGCATAAATTGGTGCACACAATTTTGTTTTTTTTTTCTTGCCAGAACGTTCTTGACATTGCTGTGGAAAGGCTAAGATTGCACGATAACAGGATTTTTACACTCACAAAAAAAAAAAAATTCTCTGGGTTTCTGGCACCCTGTGCAGTCATCATACAAACACACAATCTCCTGTCTGGGTCTTTTCACGAGCTACATCCTCTCATCGCTGTAGTGTTAACATCTTCCCGACTGAGCTGGATATACAGTATGCAGCGCCTCACTCTCCTTTATTATGTTGTATAAACTTGGAAAAATCTTGTACAGCGTGTGATTTGATAACTCTACTCGCCGTGCCTAATGAAAACAAAAGCACCCTGAGGAGGAGAACGCCAAATCTTAAACGACGCTTATGAACAATGGGAACCACAAATTGTTTGTGACTTTGGCATATGCAGTAAATAAACAGTATGCATGGGTAAGATTTTAAAGCTTTTGATTCTCTTTTTGTAATCTCAACAACATTTTAAACTCTGCTTAGATTTGCCAGCACACCAAAGTTTACAATAAAAAGTATCATCACACTCTTCCAAAATCAAAGTATCTGGGCCATGCTGTCTACATTTGAAGCTTCTCACTAATATGTGTCACTAACAAAAAAAAAAAAAAAAAGTGTAACGAGACATAACTCTCAAGAACTCCATTAAAACAGCAACATTTGAGCATAAGTGTAACATCGGTTTGTAGACAGCATGCATGAACAAACTTGAACTACACAGTTTAGAAGAGATCTCAAAATACATAATGACATAACATTCTATGTTCTATTAAATCTCCTGAGCTAAAAAAAAATGGCAGCTTGATTGATTGATTGATGCATGTAAGCAAAGTACACACAATACATGAAAGAAATATATACATTACAAATCTATAAAATGATAACAATATCCTGCTTCTCAGATTTGATTTTCTTCTGAGAAAAAGGTTAAGTCTGCAATAGGCTACATCATCTGTTTCTGCTATCTACAGTACATTCATATTATAGCTCAATAAACGTCACACTCAATGTGAGCAATTTGTGGCTATTTTTATTTCTCCGATAAGCAATTTTAGGAGAAACATCTACGATAAATCTAATAGTTAAATGACACATCACTGAGAACTCCATTAAATCTATCAGTGCTATGAAAGAGCAAACTCTGAGAGGGCAGCGCTTGCTTCATTGGGCTTTGAAAGAGCGTGCAATAAACATGCATGAATCAGAACTCATTTTTATTACTCTTTTGTCCGCACTCGTCCTTGAGCTAAGACCACGGATGGAAAACGTGTCATAGAAACCATTAAATCAATCAAGTCGGTCATGGACCATGACACTGACAGATGGAGATTTATCTGGATCTGTCCTTCAAGGTCACGCCAGAGACTTGAGCAGGTTTTTCGATGCCAGCTGCTGATTACATGCCCCGAACGATCAGTACGACCCCTCACTCTCAAAAAATGTGGGTGGAACTTTCCATGCATAGACACAGGCCGTCTCAATTCGTGCCAATGCGTGATTCATACCGCATGTGAAGGACTCAGCTTTGTCTCGTGAAAAGAAAAACCATGATTAATTCATGAAGACCTTCTGAATGTCAAAGTTGTGCCCTACCAGCTAACCCTGGGCTGCATTGAAACATATGTCTGAGTGGAAGATTGGGCCACAAAAGGCCTCCTCTGCTGGGCCTGACAAAATTCATTACTCGCATTAGCAAAGCCAGTGATTCCACAAATTACAGTAGTCTGCACACTTTCAAATGCTGCCTAGTGAATAATTCCTAACTTCATCCATATCTCATTAAGTAAATTATTTGATTCGTATTCACAAGACAGTGTTCATTACATGCATAACTCCAGTCACATCAAATAGAACCAGAGC
Source organism: Enteromius paludinosus (assembly GCA_032361165.1). Taxonomy (NCBI): domain Eukaryota; kingdom Metazoa; phylum Chordata; class Actinopteri; order Cypriniformes; family Cyprinidae; genus Enteromius; species Enteromius paludinosus. The sequence continues at coordinate 15,971,683 of JAUMHQ010000069.1, forward strand.
CCTAATTTGCTCTTAGACAAAGAAAGGATTCGCTTTGTTCACCGAGATGGCCTTGCTGACACCGTGTGTGTTTTATTTCTTTCTCTCCCCCAACCCTTTTCCAAGCCTCCCCTTCTTTTCTTTTCTTTGATTCAGATCGTTAAACAAAAACGCCACAACATTATGAATCCGCTCCTCGTTTGCTCACGAGACCCCTGGAGACGTTTGCCGTAATGAATGCCTGTCAGGCTAACCTGGCTCCTTGGCCTTTTCCAGCAGACTCCTGGAAAATGGGCTTTCGTCAAATGAGGGAAGAAAGATTTATTAGGATTAACTTCCAAAAGCCAATAAATTATGCATACATCCTGCAAATTACCTATCAGAACTAGTCCTAGAGGAGAGACCGCTTCAGTGAGCTGCTGCCTTTGCTTCTTTTACACTAGTTTGTGTTATAGAAGTGGAAGTCCTCAGCGTTTTGCATTTGTTATCGATTTTTTGGCTATTGCCGCGTTTCGGGAGAAACCGCAAATCTATGCAGAGTGAGGAAAGTAAATGTTTAGAGACGTCCGGGCTCATGAAGTTCATCAATTAGAGACCACCGAGAGACTGCTGTGTGCTAAAATTTGAGTCACTTAATCCTTTGTGATCAATCAATATTAACGATTCGTTTTCTAGTTAGCCAACACGATTTTAGTCAGCCAACATAAATTTACCGAGTGCTATTCTAGTCTGTGGCACTCGACCTCGAGGCAATTTAGCAAAGGCGTAGCTTTCTGCTGATATTGCGTTGAAATGGTTTCTTAATGATCTTTTTTTATCCATCACAGGCCTCAAGAAGACAGAATTTAGGAGAATTGAGGATAAGATGCCCCATTTCGTCGCTCCCAACATTCAGCAGTATCGTCAACGCAGAGCTGTTTCTTAATTGATTCCTTATCAAGGACTCTCCAGGAGTGATCGGATACAATGATAATCAATCAACTTACTTTCCTCCTGTTGTTCTGCTTGCTGGGCTGGAGCGGTGCACTGATCCGGCCGGTGCCTGGAATTAGCACGTCGGATCGGGATGGACGGACTCTACAACGCACTAAACGAGGATGGATGTGGAATAGTTTCTTTCTCTTAGAGGAGTGGACGGGGACTGGGAAGCAGTATGTTGGAAAGGTAAGGGCTGTTACTGTCTCTGTTTCAGAATGGACATACTTACAGAGTGAAGTGTGTAAGTGGAGACAGTTTTTTATCTCCCCTGAAAAGGTACCATGGCATTGGATGTGGTTCCATGATAATAACGCCTAACCGATTCAATAATACCATATAAAAATAGCACAATTATCCATTTATACCATGGTATACCAACACAGTACTTTTTCTAAAGGCTATTTTACGCTTGTAGAACAACATAAATGTGCATAAAAAGAGTGCATTACAAGTTGCTCTTATTATGTCCTGAGCTAGATTCCCAGGGAATGTTGATCAATCAATTTGTGCATTTGCCAGATGCCTAAACTCATGACCATGTGGTAGCTAGCATCATGCTCTATCAGTGATCTACTGTGCAGTACAATACAAGCGATTTCAGTCAGTCTGACCATTAACACACAACACAAACAAGCACAAGGGTCAGTTACGAACATGAACATCAAATGAACTCATACCTAACGGATAATGCTTTCAGCATGATAGCTAATGATGTATTAGAACAAAATCAATGCGAATGTAGGCTATTAGAATGGATTGATGTGTGGAAAACAAAGTGCCATAATAACCCTCTTTATATTAATGACCACATCCCGACTTTCCAAAACCGATATGCTTGTGTGGGTTTAATTCAAAGGCTTACATTATAACCATGACCTGATAATAACAGCTGATGTTATGGCTTTCAACATGCATGTAGCTTAGATCAAGCCAGGACACAAATCAGCTGAGTGTCAAACCTCTACGTGCCATTTGTTGAAAGGTGGGTCTACCGGCGCAACAACATTCGGTTAAAATCAAAAAAAGCCGATGTGCAACTCTCGTGGCATCAGATCAGAGCGGCGCGCTTGTCAAGCCACCGGTGTCTGACGGCAGAGACAGCAGCAGTTACACCCCGGTGCATGGGAGGAGGGGGTCGGCCAATTTTACGTCAAAGATGTCTGCTTTCATCACCGCATTCATCTTCTACAAGTAAGCATATGATAGGTTCGGGGTGGAGAGAGAGGAGTGGTAGCACAGACAGATCAACATGTCTTCCTCTTATGGTGCAGGGTTGTTTTTGAGGGGAATAATGCAAGAAAAGAAACAAGTGCAACAGAAAGGCGAGCAAGCAAGAGTGGGTGAGGAGAAAACAATAAATCAATCAAAAACGAGAATAAGATTCCGCCCTCATAGCGTTGCATTTTACGTGACAAGGCAACAAAACAGCGCTGACTGCGAAGAGTCCGTCGGTTGAGGAAGTGTCAGACTCAGCAGTGTCCTGGCCTCCTTCCCAGAGCTTTGATGCTTCTCTCTTTTCTCTAGCTCTCGCTCTCCTTCTATCTCTCCCTCTTTTTCTGGCTTCTGTGTTTCTCTGGCATGACAGCAATCACATGCTTTTGGCCCGCTTCTCATCTACCGTCCACTCTCGTTCCCAATTAAAGTGCCAAAAAGACACAGGGCTCCCATAAATACTGTAGGAGGGCGAGGGAGAACGAAACACCCACATGCTGGTTCGGGGAGACCACTGTGGAGCGACTTGATCATCCATCCCATCCATTTCCCCCCATTTCTTACTAGTGTGTGTGTGTGAGACGCATGAGAACTTGTGTAGCCCAATAGACGGGTACTTAGAGCCCCAGCGAGAAGCCATCAAAGCCATTGATGGTTCTCCTCATAAAGATAATTCAGCAACCTTTACAGAGCCTTTTGGGACACTGGCCCCTGACAAAGACAAGCTGTAAAAGAGGATTTATTTTCCAGTGTGGAGCCAGAAATAATCCATAAAATGGAAGAATATTTCCAATAAAACTACAGCGCTCTCGTGGCTTCCTATCATGGCTCTTTTTGTTTCCTTTTGTGTAGTTTATAGCCATTTGCAAGACACATCTAGATTGTGCGACTTACAAGCTACACTTCAAGAAGTTAAACAGTCGAGCAACTTTTTTAAAGTACCAGTACAATACGCTAAACAAATATGTTTTTATTTTTATTTATTTATTTTTATTTATAGCCTAGTAAAACTGTATCTGGCATAAAAAAACACAAAAATATTAATTTAAAATAATAAAGTAAAAATAATTTCTACATATTTAATGATTTTCTTTTATTTGTTGTAATATTATTTATTTATTTATTTAATTAAACTAAATGTACATAATGCATACAATTATTTGTGTGTGTGTGTGTGTGCATGTGTGTGTCCTATATCTATATCTATATATATATATATATATATATAT
>JAUMHQ010000069.1:15975646-15985775 GCA_032361165.1 Enteromius paludinosus
AGTGTATATTTTGAAAATATTTACATGTACTTTTATGTTTATATTATTAGATGTTATACTATATATACATATATAGTACGCACACACACACACAAATAACAGCATATTGTTTAAAATATATACATAAATGTGTTTGTGTTTATACATTATATACATAACTATTGTAAATACATATATATATATATATATATATATATATATATATAAATACATTTTTTTATTATTATGTTTTTAATACACATGCACAAACAAACACAAACACTCTATATGAATAATTCAGTCACATCGTCATCACTGCAACTGGGATGAATATGAAAGTGAGAAATTCAATATTAGCACTCGTGTACTACAGAGCAAATGCACTGTAATTTATAATTCAGTTAGTGTATGATATGTGAAAACAGCTTCTGCTTTGAATTAATATGAAGCCGCATCAGGCAGAAATGCAAAACAAACTGGATTAAAGAGGCAGTTTTCGAAATGTCATTTTGTGATGACTCAAGCTTAAAACTACTGCGGAATCGTTTTAGATTTTAACAGGACACACCATTATATTTAGAAAAGAGAACACTCCCAATCCAGAATCATTATCCTGGCTATCCACTGGTCATCATGACCACTCGGGCACTGCGGCCCTGTTGTGCAGCAAGACGCTTAGAAGTGTTAAAGCCCGCCATGCATTTCGCTGCTTTTGAGTCACGAGTTTGATGTGGGGGCAGCGGCTCACATGGCGTGCCATCAGCACTATTGATGTGAACAAAATCCTATTAACCTTCTCCAAGCCCCATAATGCATTGTGCAAATAAACCCGTTCATAAAGTCCCGTTTTCCTGGTGAGCTCTCTTCTTGTGTCTACCTAAACCTTTTGATCCTCTTCACGTAAATACTCTGCGCTTTAATAATAAAAGTAAATAAAAGAGAAAATCTTGATTTTGATCATTTTTGCAAGCATTGATAACGAAAAGTCATAGAGTGATGGCACACATTTGAATATTTAGGTTCATTATGACTTGTCAGGATTATAAACTTATATAAATTATGTGAGCGTGGAGAACCACATCATGAAGCAATCGAGGCGAAACTCCTGCTAATCTGACAGTTGCAGCACTGTCAACTAATTATGTGATATAGAATGGCAATTCTAAATATTTAAATGTTAACTGAGATAAGATATGTATTTCAGGGGCATTGCTACATTTAGTCTGAAGATCTGTTCTAAATAAAATCTTTTGCAAGTTAAAAAGGTTACTTTTTAATAAGCTATGTATGGGCCATTAACAGAAAAGCTACAATGCAAGTATACGAGTATGTCAATGTAAATGACATTCATATCAAATACTTCATTAATTTGTCAAAAAAAAAAAAATCACTGTATTCACTGAGGTTGTATCCTCAGTGAATACAGTTGTAAGTAGGTAAGTAGATAGCTGTAGATAATCCTCTGAGTAGATAATTAATCATATTTTGAAACAATAAATATTATGATCTATTGTGGAGTAACTGATGCACAACACTGCCATTCACAAATCTTATCCTGTTGCATCATGGGATAGTCCACTGGATGCACATTCCTGGCAGTAGTACATCACTGGGATACTTTTGAATTACTGTTTTATGAATAGGAATCGGATACAACAATGTTTGTGCATGATATTCGGACAGTATTAATATCCACATATAATCATAGTTTTTAATCTACTACTGCAAGCACTACTACTACTGAAAAAACAACATTATTAATAATAATAATAATAATAATAATAATAATAATAATAATAATAATAATAATAATAATGATAATATATTATATTATAATATATATATACTATTGTTATTGTTGTTATTATTATTTAAAATACATTAATATTTTACATTTGGTTTATTTAATAATCCATAATTCTAAAAAAAATATTATATATATCTCCATAATTCAAAAAATTGTAAAAAAATTGTAAAAAAAAAAAAAAAAAAAAAAAATATATATATATATATATATATATATATATATAAATGTTAAAATATACTATTGCTACCATAATAATAATAATAATGAAAAAAAAACAATAGTGTAGGTATTAATAGTTTAAAAACCCCAATAACAGCATTAAACAATGGAAAATTGAAACTCTGTTTTAAATTATTTATGCATTAATAGCTTTGCATTATGATAGTGCACTAATGGGAAAAGTCATTCTCATTATATTTCTAGTAATGGTCCTGGTGTATATTATACCTCAAATTAAATGCTCTGAATACTTATTAACCACAAAAAAGGAAGAAAATAAAAACCCAAACCACACAGCCATCTAATAAAACCCCAACACAACGTACAAAACTCTGCAAAGAAACACGCTGAACGAGTCGGATAAAACCTGATAAAGATCTTGCGAATGCTTTTTTTTTTTTTTTACTCTGTCACAGCAAAGTCAGGCCTCACAGGAACCTCCAGCTATCTAAGCAGTTGTAGCGTGTGTCCTTATCCACTCAAATGAACCAGCGGAGTCCACAGCAAAGCTCTCTCTCTTCTAATCTCCTCTGCTGGCTGAGTTTTGGTTCAAGCGCTTTTCAACTCCTCAGAGAGCCTGCATGCGATTAAATCTGTTGTAAACCTTCACGAGTGCCAAAAAAAGTGTAAAAACTACAGTGTGAAGCACGTGGCCTTATGATTAACATGGAACAGCGGAACTACTAAAGGGCGACCGAGGTGAGGCGAGCCAGCGAGAGGGAGATTGCGGCGCAACCAACGCTTGTGTTGAGTTAGTCAACTCCAGTGCCACTCTGTGTGTATCTTGAGCTCGCTCAGAGTAGGACAAAGAAAGAAAGGGTTGGGGGGAAAATACATAATTATTCAGTATCCGTTCTGGGCCCGGGCTCTCATTTTCACAATCTCCTCTATGCAGTACTAAGCAAGTGTTCACCGCCGACCTGACAAGAATTGTCAATGATTTCTCCCGTGCTTGGCTGACAATCCCTCTGTGTGTGTGCAAGGGATTTAATTCCTAAAGCTGCTCCGAGTCAAAGGCTAATTTTGTGCTACGCGAATTAGCAAAGGCAAATGAAAGCAAGGCCGGGATAAATCCGCGCTGCCTTTACTTCATATTCAACTGTCAGCTCATTATAATCAAGAACATCCTTCAAAATTAATGAAAAAAGGCACACTTTTGCTTGGAATACTGGCACGCTTTGTGTGTTTCTCTACGTTGCTTCTTTGGGGACACGCTTGGATTTTTGACTGGCAGAGATTATTTAGGCAACCTCACGCCGGAGACATATTCCTGCCAATAAACAAAGGGTATCTGTTCAGGATTGCCGGTGCCACAGAGAGCGCAGTGTTGTGCCAAAAAGTGCTCCCAGAGCAAATGAGCAAGCGATCAGTATTCACTGCCATGCGGCACTCTCCCTGTAGTGCATTTGAAATGAACAGAGGGATTGTGGTTCGGCTTGAATCAGGATCTATGACGCCGAATCAAATCGCTTATATTTTTCATGAGTCACTACGAAAGGCCACCACATGGCCGACAGATGCCTAATTCTGAAATGTCTTTTAATTCATCCCCAGAGGCCCAGAGGTGATTTGGCTTTCTCTCTCTCTCTCTCTCTTTTTTTTTTTTTTTTTTTTTTTTTTTTAGTTGTGTTTTTGGAGCTGGCAGTAATTAGGACACCCTGAGTCTTCCAGTGAGCAGCCAAATGGAAAACATTGGCTACACTGTGGAAATGAAACATCTGGTGTATTGTGATATAGACCTGTTGGAAAATAAATAAATAAATTAGGTTTACAATCAATTAGGCGAGTTACTAAGGTGCCTGTAGCTATAGCTGTCGTACATGTGCCGTGTGTTCATGACATGCTATGGTTTTCGGCTGAAATGGCGTAAACAACCAGTGAAGCAAATGTACACTTTAGTGGGGGTAGGAAAAGTAATCTTATTTTCTCTTTATACTAAGCTTATTCTTCTTATTTTTACGATATATATATATATATATATATATATACAATTTGTTTATTAATTTTTAAATAATAATTAATTATTTTTTTACATTTTGTGGGTTCCATAGTTTACGCTTAAAGCGTTTGGGGTAAGAAAAATAAGCTTAATTCAAAAAAGTTCATCTCTCACAATTTTGACTTTTTTCTTGCAATTCTGAAAAAAAAAGTCTGAATTATATATTTAATTTCTGAATTGCATGAAAAAAAAATGGTTTGATAAAAAGTTGAAATTAATTATTAGTATTTTTATTTTATTATTTTTTATTTTTTGCTATGTGTTATTGCGGAAACAGGCTTCCATTATAAACTTAATTTTAACGCATTTTTTATCTTAAGTAAATGCATCTTGATTCAAAAAATATTTAAATATTAGATTTATACTGTAAAACAAGATATACTGTATAAAATACTGAATTATTTATTTATTTGTTAAATTTCTTTGCCATGTAAAAGGGTTTGTTGATCCACTTGATTTGTTTGCACTTTCCAAGAAGTAACGCAAAGCCCTATTGGCACCTTTAGTATTTAGTTTTCAAATGCGTTCTATTTAGAACGAAGCATTTTGTGTTAATGACTTAAAAGGCACTGAAACTAAAATTACTGCTTCTAACCATGTCAGTGTTTATTCCGGCTCTCCATTCTTCGTGCAATATTTTTAGCGAACAGTTCCTGGTCTCTGACTGCTGAAATAATATGCAACGGCTAAAGACTCACCCGCAGCACTTTATAGAACAAGACAGGTTGTTATGAGACGCACTACGCCTTCGCTAAAGCAGGGCCAAAAACATCTTTCACATATTGCCTTCATTCCTGCAGGGAATTTCAGGCTCGACCACAGTCCACCTCAAATTAATGACCTAATGAAGCCCGCTCTTGTCGTTTTAGCGTGTGTTTACCTCAGAGATTAATGCAATGTTTTATGTATACCCTTTAAGCGCGCCTAGACGCTCGTCTGACAAATACCAATTAGCCCTGAGAAGCTGGGGTTTGTATTGGCTTTATGCGGTTGTCTGCTTTCATTGCATGTCTTTGTCTCAGATGTCTTTTTATGGATTTCAAACTCACGTCTGTGTGGGCCATGGCAGCGCTGAAGGATTTCTTCACAATAAAGGACATAGAGAGACTAATTATGGTGCTGTCAAGGGAATTTTATACATAGCGGAGATGAAAATGGAATCTACATCTTCATATCAGCTTCTTCTAGTTACAACTTAAATGAAAGTCCTCTGTTTTCCAGAAAATACTCTTTGGAGGTACTATACACCGTAGCTTTGTTCTGGAATGAAAGAAAGATAACACCGGTATTATGCATGATAAGTGTCGGTGATGTAGCATACATTGACTTGAAGGCCTTGAGATGTTCGTTTAAAAACATCAAGGTTGCACAAGGGTAGATTTCAGACTGTGGCTGAGGTTATCTGTCATGCTTTTCTGTCTGGTTGAAATGTTAACTCTTCCCTAAACCGTGCCAAATACGTGAGCATTAAGTGAATGCACTCATGTTGCTATATTATAATAGTTTCTGAAAGACTGTAGTTCACAATCAACGCTTAAGAAGAATGATTACAAATTCTAACTCATCACTCATGCCTTTACCATACTGTTTTTGAATCCTATGGGCATAGATTTTGTAATATACACTACATTTTCCAAAAGGGGAATCTCACAGCAATTTTGGGTTCCCAAAAGGAATTATTTGTTACTTTTCTTATCATTTCTCAAAATAATCATATATTTCTTTAATGATCAGAAGGTCTTTTTTTTACTTAATCCATACTCTTAAAAATGAAGTTTTCTGAAGAACCTTTAACGTCCACGGAACATTTTCATTGCAGAAAAGGTTATTTTTAGTGGGAAAAGGTTTTTAGATTATTGGATGAATAAAAAGTTAAAATTAAAATTAAAGGGGCAAAAATGGTTCTTCTACAGCTTTGCTGCAAAAACCTCCTTTTGGAAGCGTTATTTCTAATAGTGCAATTAATTGTTCCATGAATGGTAAAGGTTCTATAAAAAAAACAGAAATCCCCATAAAAAAGCTTTACGTTTAGGAGTGCAGCGTTATCGATTTATGTTACTCCAACACGTAATAGCTTCTACATGAGAAAATAAATAAGAAAACAGTTTTATATTTGACATTTTCATCAGAAAAAAAAGAAAGAAATGCATCTTGAGATGTCATTTCTTCCTAAAAATTGGTTCAACCCCCATCACACTTGGGTCTAGAGTCGCTGGCTGTAAATATGTTGAAAATAATTAGATCTTATCTCAAGTTATTTATATCTGCTTTGGCTTTCCTGCATGCTGTGTCCCTCACTCGCTCTGTCACTCAGGAGAATGTGGACCCGTGAGATAGAGCGCACAAACATTTCATTAACCACATGCTAATGACTCGCATGCTAATGTTTGCATAGATTACTGGCTTGGAGCTGAAAGCAGAGACGTTCCCTGTTTTCGCTCACTGCGGCTGACAAATTCTGGATTTATTTATTTGGACTTTTCTGCCGTTCTTGTCGGTGACTGTAAACATTGAGGCTTTGTCATCATGTCGCAGGAGGTTGATTAAAAACACAGGCTTCAGAGATGTTTCCCAGATCACTTGAGAGTTAAAAAAAAGGCATAAAACATGCAATGTTATATTCTAAAACCTTTAATGTTGCATTTGGGCCTCTGGTGTGCAGATTAATAATGCAATTGATAACTATATACTGTATGTGCATCGTGTTCACAAAAATAAATAATTAGAATAAATATGTGACTACTTTACATGCACAAGAATATTTCAATAATATTCCAAACTTGGTCATATACAATATATCTTACGCTTTTATTACTCGATTTAAGATTATCTGTAATACTGATTTATTCATTTATTTTTTTATTTTTTTTCATAATACAGTCATGTTAAGAAGTCAAGCACTCAAATCTAGAGTGAGGGGAGACCGATATAAACAGTTAAAGAAATTTGCATTCATCTATATACAAATAAAACATAACAACAGTATATATTTAATATTTAAAAAAGGTGGCCTATGGAAAATGGTGTGTGTGTGTATATGTGTGTACATGTTTTTATACTCTGGTGGGGACTTAAACCTGAATACACACAGACTCATGGGGACTTGTGACGGTGGGGACCTAAATTGAGGTCCCCATGGGCAAAGAAGCTAATAAATCACACAAAATTAAGTTTTTTGAAAATCTAATACTGCAGAAAGTTTCCTTTAAGGGGTAGGTTTAGGTGTAGGGTTGGTGTAGGGCAATAGAATATTCGGTCTGTACAGTATAAAAACCATTACACCTATGGAGAGTCCCCATTAGGATAGCTGACCAGACGTGTGTGTGTGTGTGTGTAAAACTGATTTATAATGTGGTAATCCTAATCACTGACTGGGTTAATGAGCTGAATATAGGCAGAAACTGGGAAACATCCCAAGGAGCCACATCTCAGACCACGCTATGCTTGAATAACTCATGCTTAATAACGTATATCCCATAGTTAATGTTGTTCTTTTAAACTTTATATCCGAAAATGCATCAAGGTTTCCTCAAAATAAAAATAAAAACTAATGATACAAAATGTTTCATGTGATGCTGGACCCTGGAGCAATGATACTGAAAGTTCATCTTTGCATCATAAGAATAAATTACATTGTAATATAGAAAATAGTTTTTTGTTTTTTTTTATTAACTAAATGCACCCTTGGTGAGCAAACTTTCAAAATATTGTTGACAAACTTTTGATTGGTACTGTGTATATATATAAGCATCCTGCCACTGTATTTACTGACTGATGTCTTTCTAAGTGCTGGACTCACAACCGACTCAAACAAAGTGCACTCCTGCTGTCTCCTGCAATTCCCTATAGTTTTAACACCTAATTTTTCAAACAAGTAAAGGTGCTTTTTTTATGCCCCTGCACTACAAAATAAAAAATAAAAAGAGTAAAGAGCTAGAGACGTCTGATGTGTGCATATATCCACTGACCCACAAACCCCCTGCAGTGACAGAGTCTGCAGTGTCTGCTCGTCACAAATGAATGACAGCACACATTGCACACAGGCTTTACAAACATACGGTACTACATCTGCACTCATCTAACATAACAAAGCAGCATTTTCTTTTGACTTCATTCTTAAACATAAAGCTCCATCCATGAAACTTAACATTGCACAAAAGGCTGAATAGTGGATAAACGTAACTCATATGATGTCACCACAGTAAGCTTATAGGGGGGAGCCAACAATTTTGCTTCTTTGGAATTGCTGTGAAAGCCCATTGGAGGCTAATGAATGAAGTTCATGAATAAAAATGTCAATTAAAAAAGTGTAATTGTTTAACATTGTATTGTTGTATGATCAATAGTATAATTTTGGCATCTTTTTGAGAGGATCAACTACATTGGTTTTCAAATCAATGCATATTGCATGCATAGCATTGCTAAATAAACATTCAATAGTCTGGAGTCAGCAAGCTTTCGTTTTACTGAAATAAGTCATGATCATTCTAATATGCTGATTTGCCACATTATATTTTTTTCCAGGATTGATGAATACAATTTCAAATTTGCATTGATTTGAAATAAAATTCATGAAGTATGCTTTGAGATTAAATCTCAAATGCCAGATCTCAAGCACAGGATATGACTTATGAAGCATACTATGGTGAAGGTTTGTCTCATGAATATTAATTACTTGCATGACAGGGCAGTCTTAAAAGGTTACCAAGCAACGTCAGCACGGCCTAATTAATATTCATGAGATTAGCCATCACCATGTCATAACAACCGCTGACTGGACTGCAAATTTAATGTCCATTGCAGCAGTTCAGTCCATCCAAAAAAAAAAAAACTACTTCATATTTGATTTTTTTCTAGTTTTCCACACAAAATCTCAGCTGCATATTTTCATGCAGAGTAAAATGGGAATTTGTATTAAATTTGCCAGACTGTTTGACTATGATTGAACAACATTGACATAACTTTCTCTCAAATTTCTAAAGCTGGAGCGATATGTCACTTCTAACCACTGGAGAATAAAACCCCCTGATGTAATCCAATTATATACATTGTGCATCTGCTAATACAGTACATTTGTCAGATGTCAAGTGTAGGCTCTTCAAGATTTATTAGATTTCAGTAAAATACCATAAAAAAAGCTTTTAATAGCACTAGAACAGAGTGTGAAAATGTGTTGTAGCTACCATCTGGATTTACACACTGATGCTGTCACATGTTGCCAAAACAGTTGTTTTATACATATTTTCAAAGCTGCATCTCCAATATATTAATGTGTTTTTTTCACACAATGAGATGTGAAGTGTCATTAACAATTATTGACTGTGCGGTTATGCTGTAAATATGGATAACTGATACGGTCTATAATGGTTGACGTCATTCTGGTGTCAAATGGCTTTTGTGAGCGAGCGGTGTATGTTTCTCTTCTCTCTCTGTGTCAGCGGTGACAGCACTATCCCAGGAGACCCGAACGATCAATAGAGTGTGAACCAACTCTGAGACCGGGGTTCACAAAACTAATCAAACTTGTGTTACGTATGTCACCTACACAGCCAGTTCTGACATGCTGTAAGAGAAATCTCTCTGTGGACGGTGCATATACACTTGCATAAGATGTCTGAAATAAAACCCAAGGACATTTCTAGCACTGAGTAAATCAATATATCATCTAAAATTACACTTTCTTTCCATGTGGTAAAGATGTTGGACTGTTGTGCTTTTGTGTTTTGACCATTGTAAATGTTACTGTAATAAACTATGATATATTATACAACTCCATTGAAAAGCATGAGGCCAATAAGATCTATTTTTGAGAAATTATGTTCAGCAAAAAAGCAAAAAATTGATGTAAAATGAAAGTGAATGCATTTGTGAACTTGTGAAAGACATTTTAAATAAATGCTGTTCATGTGAACAGTTGTAGTTTTGTAGGAGAAGAGAGACAGAAAAAAGGGTCCCACTTTATATTAAGTATCCGTAATACCCGTGTACTTTCATAGTAACTAGATGTATATCTAGTATGTAACCACAGTGTAAGTACACAACGGTACATAGTATCTACAGCTGTAATATTTCTGTAACTCCACACATGTAACAACCCTCAGAATGGTGTGTGTAAGTACAAATGT
>JAUMHQ010000069.1:16002035-16012306 GCA_032361165.1 Enteromius paludinosus
TGTAAAAGATGCATTAATATCTTAATTTAACTAAGCCCTAGTCCTGGTTTAAACTAAGCCATGTTTGTGAAACTGGGACATTGTGTTGGTAAATAATAAGACAGTACTGTACTGGCAGTACTTTAAAAATTAATCTAGATTAATTGAAAAATGCATCTAGATTAATCGAGATTAAAAAATGAATCTATACCCACCCCTAATATATATACAGATGGTAGTACATTATACTTGTAAATAAATATCCAAAGTGATCTAAAACGCTACTGATACTTTAATAATGACACTAACATATTTACTTCTCTTGGAGAAGTAAAATGAAATAAAAGAAAAATATTTCAGAATATAAAATATAAAACCCAATAGACTGTTAAGTATTACATATTATATTGATCCACATAGCTAACTTTTCCTTTTCAATAAAAAAATAAATAATGTGTGTGTAGCCAATGGTTTTGAATTGATTGTGGTTTGAATAGACTTTTCCCCTGAAAGGTGTAACTTCTGGTGAGTCTTTGTGGCCGAAATTACACCACAAAAACCCTTCCAGCAGAAAGTAATTGAAATGCAGGAGATGATTACTAGAACATTTTCAAGTCATTGAATGTCCCCTGGAGTACAGTTAAAATCAATAATTAAGAAACGGAAAGAGCCCGGCATAGCTGTAAATCTACCTAGAAGAGTATGCCCTTAAACAATGCAACATTGCGCAAGAAAGTAACTCAAAAAAGGTTACAAGCACCAGTACCTGAGATTGGAAAGACATTCGACATCTGCTACCCGTGTCCTTCACCATTCAGAGCAGAAAAGAGAAAGAAACTGCTAAAAAAAAAAAAACCTGTCATATGACATCTTGGCTACAGAAGGCATGTGGAGACTTTGAAGCCAGCTGGAAGAAGGTTCTATGATCTGATGTGACTAAAATTGAGCTTTCTGGCCATTAAAATAAACGCCACGTCTGGCATAAGCTAAACACTGAGCATCAGCAGAAACAGATCGTCCCCACTGTGAATCATGGTGGTGGCAGCATCACGCTGAGGGGCATATATATGCTTCTCTGCAGCAGCCCCTGGAAGGCTTGTGAAGGTAAAATGAATTCTGCGAAATACACAGAAGACCTGGAGAAAAACCTGATGGGGTCTGCAAGACACCTGCAGGAGGAGATTTGTTTTCCAGCAAGACAATGACCAGAAGCATAACGTTAAAGCTACAGAAAAATGACCAAAAAAACAACCTCAACTAGTGTCCTGAAGTGGTCCAAGTTCAGATCTCAAACTGAGCAATTATAGATGGGCTCCTGATGTCCATGCAACCTGGAGAGGTGAAGCAGTTTTGAAAAGAAGAATGGGGAAAACTACAATGAAAAAACTTTTTAAAATTAGTTATTAAATTAGTTTTAATTGCATCTCAGTATATAAACTTCATTTCTGTTATTCATATTCCAGTTCAATTTTAATTGCTCAACTTCATGAACTGAAATCAAGATTTGATGCTCAATAACTTTAACCGATTAGCAGAAATGTTTCCAACAAAAACAGATGTTTTGTTAAATCCTGTCAAAAATCAAATTAAATCCTCTGTTATTCAATGTTGTAAAACAGCAGAACATAAAAACTTCCAAGAGGGTGAAAACTTTTTTTTATAGATGCTGTAAACCAGTTCGAACCTGCATAAGAATTCAATATCTGGTCTTCTCAGCAGGGTAGTTTGTAGCCAAGCTCTTAAAAGGCAGAGATACAATGCATAGTTTGTTGTCCTCGGCGTGTAACTAACATCAATGCGTTTGACGAGGGCAAATTTGTTCTCTAATAGAGATGTCAAATCAAATACGTACCACCGTTTGAAGGACAATTAAACCAGTCTGGGCTGATTTATTTGCCGGACCCCACAGGCACTGTTATGGGCCCTTGATTATGGGTGTGTGATGTACCCTTTTTCACTTCCTGGGGCCGTGTTTACAACGCTTCAAAACACTGAGGATGTTCCGTCCCTGTGCCTGAGCATAATCAGAGCTCCATTGTCTCGCATTCATTACCGTCATTCTTGTTTTCAGATACACCATTGATCGTCACACAGACCTGGAGAGACTGTTTAACATCGATTCTAACAATGGGACCATCAGCACACTGCAGGGTCTGGACAGAGAAACGTCCAAATGGCACAACATCTCTGTTCTGGCAACCGAACTCAGTAAGTTTGCATTGTGAGCCTTTGCTGATGTGATAACGCCACAAGGTTTACTCAAACAATGCAGAAAGGACTTGCTTTTAATTCAATATTTCAATTTGAAATCACAAACTAGTTATAATGGGAAATTAATTTTCAGGTTTTTTGTTTGTTCAAACCTGTTAAAAAAGAAAAAAAAAAAGAAGAAAAGTGTTATAAGGTGGACACTAAAGCTTGTGGAGCCTCAAGACATTTTCAGAAATGGCTTAAACCACAGCAATACAATAAATGACTGATGACAAAAATCAAACTGTCACCTTGAGTCGTGGTTTAATTCATGCTTTCTGCATTCTCGGTAGAAGAATGCCTGGGGTAAAAGGCTGAAAGACAAATAGAGAGGAACAAAATTAGACCTCTTGAATGCAAACGGAATATCTTCCCCAATTGCTGAAACGCATTCATCATTGGCATCTAGGTACTGCCCTGCAAACCAGAGTGCCGGTGTTTATCAAAGTGCGCGACGTGAATGACAATGCGCCTGAATTCGCCATGTACTACGAGACCTTTGTCTGTGAGAATGTCAAAGCTGGTCAGGTATGCCGCAGTTTCATGTTTATTCATTGTTTCACACAAATATTTTAATAAACGCTTCTGCTTGGTTTGTTTTTCTGCTGTTCTGAAGAGCTTTAGAGCTACATTTATGACTAGGATGATTTTGTTGTATTTTACATAGTTCTATGTTAAATTAGAATGAAATGAAAACAGTGTATCATCTCAGCTTATGATGTTTTCAGCTCATCCAGACCATAAGTGCTGTGGACACTGATGAACCTCTTGTCGGACACAAGTTTGTTTTCAGTTTAAGCACCATCAATCCAAACTTCACCATCTTCGACAATGAAGGTAATTTATCTCATTCAGATAATGAAAATAGTGAGATAAGTTTAAAATAAGAAATGCAATGCAAAATATAGATACTGAGACAAAAGGTTGCAATTTAAAATATGAATTAAAGTTTAAATAAAAAAATACTCTATAATAACTTACACCAACTTTTTTTAAAGAAAGGAATACCTTGATTTACCAAGGACACGTTCATTTGATCAAAAGTGATAGCAATAACATTTATGTAAAAAATATATATATATATGTATCATGTTAGAATAATATTTCTGTAAATTCATGTGAATGAAGAGTGTAATTGATGCTAATCTGCTTTAAATTACAGGAATTATTATCATTATATATATATATTTTTTTTTTTTTTTTATTAAAATATAAACATATATTGTAGACTGCAGTAATGTTTCACAATATTTTGAATTGTGTTTTCACTGTACTTTCAATTAATAATAATAATAGTAATAATAATAATAATCTAGCTGACCCCAAACTTTTGATCAGAAATGTAGTCACACAGCTGAGGTAAAAAAAAAATAAAATTGGAATTTACACAAAAACATACACATTTAAACCAAGGGTTAGATATTAACTCACATATGCAAACCCCAAAGCCTTAGTTTAGAGTAATATAATAGGAATTTATGAGACTGAATTTACAGTAAAAAAAAAACAAAACCTATAATAAAAACATAAATAAATACAAATGTATATATATATATTCTAATAGTATTTTATATTTTTATAAAAAAAAAATATGTATTCCTCAAAGACATGGAAGAAAACATGGTGAATTAATGAGGAACCTGTTTGAAAACAATAACTTTTTTTTTTTTTACAATTCCATTTGGTGCCACTAGAGGCACACATAAAACATTTTACCTTGCAATCAGCCAAAGCTCTTCATTGTTAGTATGTTTGTACACTACAGATGCACACCTGTCATGCAAGCAAACTACAAACAGTTACTGTGTTTTAATTATTTCGAAACATATTTTTTCACGATGCCAGAGACACAACAATTACATTGCTAGCTAAACGCTACTCGATACTTAACCTTTGAAAACAACGCAGTCTATAATCCAACAGTAGTCACTGTATCTCTTTTGATCTTGACATCACTGTCTTGCAGACAACACAGCACGCATCCTGACCCGCCGGGGCGGCTTCAACAGAAGAGAGATGAGCTCATACCTGCTGCCTGTCGTCATCTCAGACAACGATTACCCCATCCAGAGCAGCACCAGCACGCTGACAGTCCGTGTCTGCGCCTGCGACAGCCGTGGAAATGTGCAGACCTGCAGTACCGAGGCCCTGCTGCTCTCGGCCGGACTTAGTACCGGAGCCCTGGTGGCCATCTTACTCTGCATTTTAATACTACTGAGTAAGTGTTGAACTCTTGTAAATATACAACACTGGGACATGTTTAGCTGTTTAAAAACATTTACACGGCCCTGCATGGAACCAGTCTGAACATGGTGCCCCTGGGCAGATGCCCAATTGTCCATATGGTTAATCCGGATCTGATTTAGGCCACCCTGAACATAGCAGCCCTCTTTACTTGCATCATTTTTGTTTACTCTAATGCAAGATATGAATCCTCTAACCATGTAGTGCACTTAGAAGGATTTCATATATTAATCTGTATGTAACTGCATTACAGACTGAACTTACCAAAAAAGTAAAAGTACAAATGCTCTGGCTCTGCAGTGCAATCAACAAGGCTCAAACAGAGACAGGAGGAAGGTTGTTTGGTTTCTAGCTGTTTCTGTTGTAGCGTCTTACCTCTGTGATTGAGTCGTACATCTCTTGGTTGCAGGCTCAGAACAGGGTGTGTTTACTCAGAAGATACATTAATCACTTTCTGATGAGGAGGAGACTGTACTTTGGCACAGAGTTTTGATTGGCTGTGGACTTCAGAAGTGGCCACACATTGTGTTCTACACGTTCTCATGGATCCGCAAACCACAAAGATTTATTGCAGTCTTTGTTTAGAACTCTTACACTTTTCAAAGGTGGTGTATTTTTTTTTTGTATTAGTTTGGAAGTTTAATAAGTTGAATAATTTAAAGCTTCATAATGAGGTACCTTTTGTTAGGGCTAAAATGAGTTTGAAAATAAACACAGTTTAAATGTGTTTATTTACTGAATATTTACATCAAAATGAGGAATAAAATATCATTTTTATTGAGGAAGATTATATCACTGAAATTATAGCTACCATTTTATCGCCCGACCTTACCTCAAAGTATATCTGCTTGCCCGCTGTGAACTCCGGGGCACCCCAGGTTTTGAACCACTGAGCTAGACAGACATACAGACAATACAATTAGACAGACAACACATGCAAAGACATTGACAAATGGAAAGATAAATAGACAGACAACACAACAGACAGACAGACAGACATACAGGCAGATAACAGACAAGATTCAAAGGACAGATGAGACAGATGTATATTTTGTTCAACCTAGTTTTGATCTGAAAACTTTACAGACATTTTGCTTCTTTCGTCCAGTTCTGGTGAAATCTGAAGACAATGCATTTTTGTGGCACATTTGATAATATAATTTCTAGTCCGATGCTGCCTGCTTAATACAATCCATTGTCTTATATTTAGTCACGATCTCAAAACGACACCAAAGATATAACAGACCTGTCCCGAGGACATGAAGCAAAAATAAGCGCTTGTAACATCTCAGTGATGTGTCTGTCGAGCAGAGCGTAATGCATCCTGACCTCTTGTCCTGCTATTCTGATGATGCAGCACAGTGTGGGCCGCTCGGCATCCTTCTTGAAATGTTTATTTTGTTATTTATTCATTTTTACTTTGAATTTTCTCCAAATATTTCCTCCAGACAATCAAAAAGTAGGGCACCCCATTAAGACATTACTGTAGGTGCTCTCTCTCTCGTTCTTTGCTTTTCTCAGAAAGTGCAGCGGTGTGGAAAAATAGATTTCATTATTAAATGTATGCAATTGACAAAAAGGCCTTTGTGTTCTTGCGGGGTTTAAGTAGGTCGCATGCTCCTTCTTGACGTCCTAAAATGCCACTCGTGCAAGGTAATGCAGTATGAAAGCTCAGCTGGTTCTAAACAGCATGTGTCTGTGTTGTTTCTGCAGAGAAAAGGAAAAATATGTAGCGCTTAAGTTAAAACATCCATCAATAAGTAATTGTTCAAACTGCTGGTGAGTGCATCTCTCAAGTCTCCAATCTTACCTGAGGCAATCCGTCATCGTTCTGCGTTTTCTATTATCTGCCTCTTACGAATCGTAAAACGAAATATTTTCAGGAACTTCAGGTTAACTTTGCTATCTAATATTTACGTTGGCCAAAGCGGGCTCCATTTCTTTATACATATTAAAAACACACTGTACCATCTATTTAAAAAAATTAAATAGCTATGTTTCAAGTAAAGACATTTACTCTCACCAATGCTTCTTCATCCATCATTCAAGCACTCAAAGTTTTAACAAAGTCAGCATTAAACCCGTTTGCAGCTGTCCTCCTAAATGCATTACATACTTAATGTCTAGCCTAACTTTTCACCCAGTGATTCTCTTTACTGATGATATCTTAAAGTACAAAGCAAAGCAGCTAGCGATGTTATAAACTGTCAAACATTATGAAGACATCAAAACATCTTCATAATTTATTACTTTTAAGTCACGGCGGCTCAGTTCCTAAACTCATTTAAATTCACCAACGGTATCCCGAGACACACGAGTTGTGTTTTGCATTTTTGCGATGTACTGTATCAAAGCGATTTTTTTTTAAATATCAAGCTACAAGCTTCTCAAAAGTCATTAGTAGCTAAACTTTTGGGAAACTACAGCTACTTTTACATGACACAAGTTACAGGGCTAAAAAGAAGAATCCTTTTGAATTTGATCATGTTTATATATAAACATGCATTCTATATTCATGAGTACATAAAGTCCAATCACAAGCACAGTTAAAAATGTTGGATAATTATGATTTTTTAATGCAGGTTTACAGTGGCTGAATTCATTTGATGCAAAAATACAATACATACTAATCTAAATAACACACACACTACTTTGTAACCAATTTACATTATATCATTTAAAGTCCCCTTTAAATTCCACCCCAAAATTATATGTCCACAGACAATTGTGCGCCGTGTGTTCAACCACTTCTGCCATCTCATATTCTGCTGTTCCCCTGCACAGGCACCATCTAGTCCACCGCCGATACTTTCTGGGCAAACTTAATATGGATATTTTCCCCTTTATCCTTCTCCATTTTCAGTATCTTCCCCTAAACCAGTCTGCTGGCGCTGAGTGGACAGGATACAGAGGGCAGTATCTTTCCACAACAAATTATTGCATCTTTCTCTTTTTTTTTTTTCTCCTGCTCTTCATTTGCCCCTGATTTTACATCCTTTCCTGTAGCACCCTTTTCTGATGAGCTGGCTAATGCAAAGCCCAGAATATACAGTACACTAATAGAGGAAGTAGCTGGTTTACGCGGCCAGAGCGAGAAATATCCGCATCCAGCCCACACTCTTCCACCACCATTTCCCTTCCAGATCACCGAATGGGCCCTGCACACACCACAGGCCCCCAGGCTGGGCAGAACACTGCATGTTGCCCCCCACCGTTCCTTCTTCATAATTAACACCTGAGTGGGAGGCAGGGGCGAGCTCTCCGATTACCTGCTGGGAGGAGAGAGCAGCCACTGAACAGGAAAAACAAGCTGCAAACTACAGCACCTGTTCCCTTTTTAGGACCATAATTCCCTCTTCTCATCTTTTCTAGCTCAACATACTGTATGCACATTATGTGGTGAATTCACCAAACAGTGGCAGCACTTGACATGGTGCATTTCATCTCAAAGACCTGCATCTTAAACAGTGCCATCTGATATTTGGCAAAATTAATAAAACATATTTTGTTATTTTAAAAAACGACAACAAAAACAAAATCACAATCAAATATTTAAATGAACCGTTTCCACAGTTTAGTTGATTGAAATTGAAAAATATACAATGGAATTTATAGCTCTTCAATTTATAATTCTATGAATACTGCATTTTATAAGTTATGTACAGATATGTAATTTAAATTGTAGTAATGTCATTATAGCCATGTAAAGTCAGATTGAATGATTCCACTTATTTAGCAAAAATTAAGTGATAACCTCATGAATTATAACTGGGGTTGTTAAGTTATTTTTTTATTTTTTAAATCACAAATTAATCAGACCTAAAATTTGGCTGACTAAATGATTTTTTTGGGTATGATTTTAAGTCATTATTGTGTATAATGAGAAAAGCATCAAATAGCATTTAAGCAAAACAGTGCCTGTGTGCAACAAAAAAGATAATCTGAAAAATGTCAGTTTCAAATCAGTTTTTATTTATGTATTTATATTTAATTAAGCTCCTTTATTTTTTGTGACTAATTAATTTAATTTAAAGTGGTAAATCAACAGCAAAAAAAAACAAAAAACATAAATTAAAAACAATAGACATTTAACCCAAGTGTTCTAAATTTACAATTCAATTCAATCAATCAATCAATTTGTAATCATCACTACCATGACCAAATCATAACTCAATCAACTAATAATAGATTAAAAACAGAAATGACTTATAATAGACACAACACGGTGCTTTAATTTTACAGTATATAAATAAATAAATGTAAAATAAAAATGAACTGTATATTATTATTAGTTTAATAAAAAAAAAAAAAAGATAAAGCCTTATTGTGATGCTTTACATCCGTGCCCTTTGGAACCTTGCAAATTTGTAATTCACAAGAGAAGAGCGCAAACGCTTTTTTATTTCTTACACAATTTTAAAAATGCAAGGTGATTGCTCCAGGCAGTATAAGTCTTTATCTGCATTACAGTGTGTGTCTGTCTTCTGTATTCATGAGTACCTTAAGTGCATGACACCTTTTGAAACGCACTCCTCTGTATCTCAGCTAAGCTCTCTGTAGTGCTGTGCACTGCTCACTGGGTTCTTATCTGAGTGCTCTGCTTTAGCCATCCAAGAACAGCCTGTGATTCTCCGGCAGTTCTTTCTTCTCGCCGCAGTGATTGAGATTATGCACGCTTTCTCTGTCCATTTCTCTGAGCAGCCGCAAAACTGCTTTTTTTTAGCTGACTCAGTGCTTCTGTTTTCAGTGACTGTGACAATTTTATTGTCCTAGCCATCGATTGTCTGGTCTGTCCCTGATTGAATTAACTAAACGTAATCATAAGTCTCACTCTTTGGTGTGTATCTTGCTTGTTGCCATAGCAATTGCACTCTGTATCCTTTTTAAACAGTACAGCAAAAGCCATGACGTGTTTCGTGAGTTGTGAACATGCAGTCTCAATTGAACGATGGGGAAACTAGTTTGAAACTGTAGCTACCTAAAAGCTATTTCAACATGCTACACTACTCTGGGGGAAATAAAATGGTGTGGAAACAATGTTCAATCAGAAATTGCTAATAAATTTCATAACTGATTACAGTGGAATGGCAAGTAATGCATTAAAGGGATAGTTGACCCAAAGATTTACTCAGTCTCCTTTTATTCCAAACATGTACTAGTTTATTTCTTCTGTTGAACGCAAAAGATGATATTATGAAGAAAGTTGGTGACCAAACAGTTGATAGTAGCCAGTATGGGAAAACGAAAAAAAGACAATGTCTACCGTCAACTGTTATCAACTTTCTTGAAATATCTTATTTTGTGTTTAGAAGAAGAAACTAATTTGGAACTATACCCTTTTATTTTTATTTGTTTATTCATTTATTGTCTGTCTGTCAAAACTAGACACAACTAGTATTTTCTTGCAAAACATGTGTTGTGCTATTTTATCTCCCATGTTACTCAGGGTTGGTGTACCTCAGGTTGTAGAGCGATGCGTTATAAGACTAGACATGATCATGCATGAGTTTGAACCCAGAGAACGTATATGCTAGTGAAACCCTATAAAATATGATTTTGCATTCTTTTTGTAATTACACCTACTGAAATATGTTTCAATCACAGTGAGTTCAGTGTGAAAAAACAGCATTTAAACATGACAGTCATACGTCATTTTATGACGACAAGCTGGAAATAAGACATTGTCAATATTCTTTACGCCCTCTTGAATTCAGGTCCTTCTAAAAAAATTAGCATATTGTGATAAAGTTCATTATTTTCTGTAATTTACTGATAAACATTAGACTTTCATATATTTT
>JAUMHQ010000069.1:16067052-16083392 GCA_032361165.1 Enteromius paludinosus
AACATAATAAATATACAGAAACCACATTTAAACGTTAAATAGAACTGATTCAAAAACTTGCTATTTAGTTGCCATATGACTAGTAAGTGCCGGAGATCTGGGTTCGAGACCCGCTGGGAGCAAGGACGAGTTGTGGTGGAAGCGGACCTGCTGCTGTAAATCGGTCGAGAAAACTTTTATTTTTAGAACAGTAAGACACTAGTACTGAAAACAAACTAACTCTCCATGACAAGAATCATTTCTTACCTCCAACGTGGGATGTGTCTTCACTCGACTCTCCATCGCCCAGGAAATCTCCATTATCACCCTTTTTATCTGTCATTTTGCCAGTTTTATCAGTCCGTTATGCTTCTTAGTGCTATTTCCCAATGAGTTGTCTTCTGCTTTAAACCATTTTATGTTCAACGTCTTGTGCATGTCAGAGCGTATAAAAACAAATGCACCTGTAGGATTGTCTTTTCGGTGTGCATTTACATACGTTTCTAAGCGTGAACCAATCAGTCTGTTGTATGCATGGCCCATATTATTGACATGGATGGGTCAAATGCGTTGCAAAATTGCATAATATTTAAACGCAAAAACAACGACACTGATTTGAAAATGTAGGGAGTAGAAAGTACAGATACTCATACTAAAATGTAAGAAGTAAAAGTAGAAAGTTGGCACAAAAAAAGTAGTGAAGTAAAGTATAGATACCCGAAAATTCTACTTAAGTACAGTAACGAAGTATTTGTACTTCGTTACTTCCCATCTCTGCAGAGTTTCGATCAATAAAGTGTAATTTTCACACAATTAGTTAAAGAACATAATGCTATAACTTCAAAACAATATTAATATGGGATAATTAAAAAAAACTGATTCTTTTGATTGTTAGCATCACACATGTCTAGCTTCATATTTATGGATTTTTCATAGACGGTAGGTTTGTTTGGAAGCTCACGAAGTACAAAGATGTGCTTGAGAGGCAAGGAGCTCAGGTTTGAATCCCTACGGTTCGACAAAACAGTTCAAATTTGCATAAAAAGGAAACTAAAATGACACAGTTGCATTAACAAATGTCTTTTTATATCAGTTGTGCAAGTTTAGGGTTGGATTTGATGATTTTTTAGGGTTGGATCTTTAATGTAATAGAAACACAGCAATACATACCTATATAAACGTAATATAAATGTGCCGGGGTTCACATATTGTACCTGTGTCCTAGAACCACTGCGTGGTCACTTTGGAACTGCTGTGAAACGTGCAGTGAGGCATGTAAAAAAGGTGTTGAACAAAAAGTGCACAGATGTACATATTTTTATCAGACCGGGTTGTATTTATCCCGTTTAGTAAATAATATGAAAATTTGCATGCATCACTAATGATAGCAGCGATTCCAAAAGTGTGAAAAGCTAAATTTCGGCTAGATATTATCCAGCAGTATATGGACAAGCAGACCCTCGCTACACATCCAGCTCTCTATTTACATCACAAGATAATTATCCAGATTGCTAATGCCCGATTTGGAAACGACAGAGACACTCATCCATTTAGTTTACTTTGCCAGCGGATCTTTCATGGCAGAAGAAAACCCCTCCAATATGTCTAGTTAGACACGCTTATTATTTCCATCAGACATCTTCTCACGCAATCTTTGCCTTCACCCTTCTCTAGTCACATAACTTCATGTTGATTGTTTTCATTTCTGTAAACTATATTTGCCCAAGGATAATGAGAAGCAAAATTTCAGCGTACAGGGAACAACAACAACGAACAACACAACTGAAAAGAGTTTGTGGATAATGAGACCCTTAATGAGAGGATGATGGTATGCCCAAAATGGTACTTGATGGAATATTAAAACTGTAATGTTTGGAGCTGTGAATGCTTCACTTATAGTTTAAATGAAGGGAACAGCTGAATGCTGATCATATTGCTGTAGGCAAAAACCTACCGAGAGCATCTGTGCATCATGTTACCATTTAAAAAAACACTTTTATAAAATGATATATACACTACCATTCAAAAAGTTTGGGTAAAACATAAACATTGTCAAATAGCATTACAGTTCATAAATAAGTAACTAATTAATGAATGAATAAACAAACAAACAAATATATATATATAAATAAATGTTTTATATTTGAATACATTCTAAAATGTAATTAATTCCTTTGATGTCAATGCTGAATGTTTTAGCATTATTACTGCACACTTTATTATTACCAATAATAACAAGATGTATTATTTTTATTAACAGTATTATTATGTTAACAACAGATGTACAATAAAATAATAATAATAAAAATAAAAAATAAAAACTTCCGAGTGGTAACATCTGTATACAGGGCCTACATTAATTAAAATGAAATACAAAATAAATAAATAAAAACACATACATCAATCAAAATCAATCCCTCACAATATCAATTATAATAATGATAATATATTGAAATAATTAAACGAATGTGAATTACAATGCGCGTAGAAG
Organism: Enteromius paludinosus; assembly: GCA_032361165.1. Lineage (NCBI taxonomy): Eukaryota > Metazoa > Chordata > Actinopteri > Cypriniformes > Cyprinidae > Enteromius > Enteromius paludinosus. Next base: position 16,069,523 of record JAUMHQ010000069.1, read on the forward strand.
AAATATATTTATATTTAATGATTTGCAGAATATAATATGTTACTTCATGTCTATTCCAAGCTTTATTATTCTGCTACGAGAATGCTATATATTCATCATTGCATTGTAATCGATTGGCAAGCTAATAAATATCCGTGAAGCCATTCAAAATGTGTTCTTAATAAGAATCATAAACATAAACTTTTCAGTTTTCCAAGCGTTTCTATATTATTCACACATTCACCAAACTTTCTCTGCACCACTAAACAAACAAGAGACAGACAGAGAGAGAAAGAGAGCAGAAGAGAATTAAATGCTGCTTGAGTGATGGCAGATGACCAGAGGCAGCAAGACACATCAGTTATTCACAGTCTCTAATGATCCTCCGTCTCTGCTGAGGACATTTTCCCAGAAAAAGCCACATTTAACAAACCAGGGCGGTCTCATATGGGAAACCAAGCTTTTTTTCTGTACACCCCAAAAAATCACTTTGATGAAACTCCAAAAAAAGCCTTTGCAAACTTTCATATTAGTGTGAGTGAAACAAATATGTGGCAGCCACCAAAAATGTAACTGTATTTCATGCACTACATTCCAAGACTTCTGATCTAGCTTTGCTGATCAATACTAAACTTCTTCCACCGAGATATTTCATTACAAAATATATATTTGATGAACAATCAAAAAATTGCAATTGCCACAGTCCTAATAGTTTGTTTTCATACTTGGGCTTCCTAAGTTGCTTCATTAATGATAACTTAATCATCTCAAGTGAAGAATTCCCAGAGATAGTTTCTTGACACCTCAAAGCGAGTTCAGAACCCACCTACACTACTTTGTTATGAAGCAAACCTGACAAAGACACCGTATAAAACGCTGAAAAAAGCACAATTTTAGTCTGACTTTAGGCTCCGTTTTGACATATTATGCGTGGATGAATTAATTCTCTCAACAGACTACACGCAGGTCAGAAGTGCAGAGGGATGGGAAGAAGAACTTCAAGCTGTCTTATTGTTAGTCATGCATACAGTATATTAACATATCAAAAGCATCTCTACAGTAACACTGTCAAAGTTTACAATTGCAAGTAACTTGTTTTCTCATTATCTATTAAATGTAATTATTCAGAAGGTGCTATTGTTGTCCTTTTTTTTCTTCTTTTTTATCTTTTTTATATTTAGAGCCAGATTACAGACTTTACAAAGCAATCTAAATTGCAATAATAAAATGTTATGGCTGTCCGCCGTCACACTCAATTCTGACAAATCAGTACACAGAACCATCATGCATTGATTTCTGGGAAAAAAAAAAAAATGCAACACAGCAGCTGCTTTTCTGGATAATTGCCTGTTTACATGTCTGATTAAAAAAGCGAGATTGTTATTAGCAGACATATACAGGCTGTAAACTCCTCCGTTATTTTACTGATCAGCCGAACAGCTTAATTTGATACCGTGACACAATGTTTCATTCATTTGTCCTAATGAGAGAGCGAAGCCAGCAAAGTGATGGGTGCAGCATGACATTTATCATTATTTAACATCTGCGTAATCAACCCAGAACCACTCCACTTCTGCTGTGCCGTGAAAGACAACTTCTGCTGTGATTAGGGTGCCAAAATGAAGTCACCATTTTGGGCCAAATGGACAGAATCCAACTAGAATAAACTATTGAGAAGAGCTTCCTATGTTTCTAGTCGCTAGAAATTGAAACAAATAACTGACCTTAACTAACTTAAGAAAAATGCAGTCATCAAACTCTAATAATAAACTTAACTGAAGACAGAGAGTCATTGTTCAATAATTTATTAACAGTTTACAGAAATGTCTGGTGTTTACTGGTGTCTGTGCTGATGATTTCCTTCCAAATCAATCATGTCAGTTCCTGAAAGATAATGTCATTAAGAACTGCCTTAGAACTGCTTCACATTTATAGCATAAATAAATAAAACAGAAATAAAAATTACATATATAATTTATTTATTTGTTTTTATTATTATTATTATTAATAGTAGTAGTATTGATAAATACACAACTGATATGATGAGGTCACTTCCTGGTGGACAATTAACTGGATGAGGAAAGGTAAAAGTTGTTAAATAAACAATAATAATAATAATAATAGTAATAATAATATTAGCAATTTATAAAAGGACAGAAAAAGATAGAACTGCTAGTTAAGGGTATATTAACATACATTAAAACAAATAAAGAAAACAAAATTTTATTTCCATTCAAAAACATTATTTAAAAACTCACTTGACATTAAAATAAATAAAAACAAAAAAACAAATAAATAAAGGAAAGAAAACAAGATTATATATAAATTCAGAGACATTATTTAAACAACGCACTTTACATTAAAAAAAAAAAAAAAAAAAAGAACAAATAAATGAGGGAAAGAAAACAAGATTATATATCAATTCAGAGGCATTACTTAAGCTCACTTTATATTTAAATAAATAAGTAAATAGGGCAAAAAACAAGAAACTGCACAGAAAAGATTCAACTGATTTATATATGTACATTTAAGGATGTTGCTGTAATGTGCAATACATAATAAATCATCTACCATCTACGCCCTGTCCCTCTTGTCTGTTACAGCTCTCCAGGGACAGAACACATGAATAACTCTATAAAACCATATGATGAAATCCACATATAAGTAAGGAGTTCTGTGTATGTGTCTTTTGCTCATGCCGGCAAGACTAAATACATCACACACTTTCCTGACCAGGTGGGGCATTTATTCCCTGCAGCTCTGCATGTGCTGTTCCACTCCAGAGATTAGCTCAGCGTCAGTGTGTGTGTGAAAGGACAGCGTGTGTGGGCTAAGAGGGGTAAAACCATGCTTAGAGGCCCAGACATTGTGGTCCTCAAGCGGCTGTCGGGATGGGCTGGGTATATGTCCTATCAGCACTTTGCAAAACAGCAGATTACTCTAGTACAGCATGCCTGTCACAGCTGGGAAATAAGAAAAAGCTCTGAGGCATAAAACCAACCATCTATTAATAACAGAAAAAAGAGACGGACTTGGATGCCATGGAGAAAACTGTAATTGATTGCAAGAGCTTTTCCTGGTTTCAGGTTATACAGCAAAAATAAATAAATAAATAATCTGAAGTGTATTAAACTGGACAGAATCTCACCGATCTTCTCTGTCCTTGACTACATTGACTACATACACAATTAATAGCAAAAACTGAAATCAGAAAAATAATGACTATCTAATAAGTACCAATTGTTATACTATGCTTGTTTATTGGAATATATGTACATGTATGTATACATAAAATTATACAGATTCTATGTTGTGGCATTGGTTTATCTACAACATGTAACTTTTAAATGCAGTTAAATGCTAAATGCAATTTATTATTTAGATTTAAAGTCGCAGTTCCTTTAACAATACTGATTACAGCATCAGACCATTACAGCATCTTCACCTTAGGAAACTCGTGATATCCGAACCTCCTAATAGCAAATCTCCTCAGATAATGGGTGCCAACAGCAGACAAATAAGTCAATAGTTAAGTACAGAAACTAAGCCCCTGCCATGAAAACAGACGAAAGAAAAATAAACACTTTAATAAGATGATAGTGGAGACGAGGATGCATTCAGAACGCAAGTCTTTCTTGGCTGTTTTTTGTTGCCTCAAACTGCCTTTGACACTCAGTGTCCTTCTGCCATGTCTGGCAGGCGGCCCAGGGACCGAACTGCATCTTCTGTAATTAGTCAGAAGTGAGAAACCCAATTAGGATGGCAGGTAGCTGCTTCTTCTTATTAAGCCAACAGAAGAGAGATGCCATGTCATTTGCTCAGAGGATAAAGACAGCCTCCAAATCCAAAGAGAGAAATAGAGAAAAAGACATTGCTTACATAATCTATGTAATCTATGTTTGGGGCCTCAGCCAAGTCAAATTTCCCAAATGTACAGGACAGTCTCATAAAGAAAATGTCACTATAGTGACTTTTTTTCGTGCATCACCAAAAAGATGCAAAATCATCCTCAGGTTTGAGGATTCTGTCACAGCTTTTGGATGTTCATGTATATTTTAATAATACAACACATGGAAAACACTCGTTTTGCCCTATACAGTACATCATGAATGTTCTTTATATATATATATATAAAAAAGAACATCAAATATTAAAACTGTCTTGAAAACTTTTTTTAAACACGTTTTGTACTTTTAAAATGTAAATGTTTTGTACATATTTATGTATTTTTATGTATACTTAATATAGAAAAGGCAAACTGTTAAACATTAAAATATATGCTTCTTTGCTGTGTTTAAATGAATAATTAATAACTTTGTTAAACTAACATTTATTGTGTAAAAATGTATGCATTTGTATTAACACACAAATGACAACCTCAGTATATTACATTATATTGAAGTGCCCCTATTATGGATTATGAAAGATTCATATTTTGGTTACGGGAGTCCCAAACAACGGGTTGACATGTTTGCAAAGTCCAAAAAAACACTTTTATTTTCTTAAAATATCTTATTTGTTTAATGACTCGCAAAAGATTTGTTCAACAATTAATTTTCCTATACCCCTCCCGTCATTGGTTGATTTCATTTAAAGCTGTGTTTGTGAGTCTTAACTGCTCCTAAAGCAGCACCTAAGCAAAGAATGAATTAGCATTTCCATTTCGACCAATTAGAAAAGCTCAACATATGGGGTGGGGAATATGCTAATATTTCATCAGCATGAAGGGGCTTGGAACTTGTTTTAAAAGAGCTGTGTTACGCACTAAAAATCCATAGCAGGGCCACTTCATTTAGTAGATGCTTTTATAACTAACAAATGAGGACAATAGAAGAAATAAAGTAAGAAATTTATATCACAACAATTTTGCTACTGACTTGATATAAACTTTATGTTGATGCATGTGTAATGTTTAAAGATAAGAAAAAAAAAAATGTGGTAAATATCATACAATGTCAGATCAACCTGTCATTGAGTTTAAAAGGTCAAAAAGTATAAAAATGTGCTTTAATAGTCAAAAAGGCTATTTACATACACTTGAGATGTGATGGAAATGCCCATGAGAATAAAGTCAAAATGACAGATTTTGACATCACTGGGCATCACTTGTAACCAGTTATTATTAAATTAAGCTTTGAATTTCGACAGGAACAACAGCCTCCGGTTGACCTCATCCAGAGGCTTTAACCAGTCACCCCGACTAAAAATCAATACCCGCGCAGTTCATTTGAAAGCTTCAAGGGAATGTTTTTAACCTGTGCTCCAGGCTCTATTAGAAAGATTTTGACTGGCTAATAATGACGGCTAATCTCATCAAACCTCTCTAAACACTGAACTGTCATCATGTTGAACGACAAGACAGAGGAAAATACACGCCCCACCGAACCTGTCAAATCGTCATGTCTCCTCTGTTCAACTCATTACTTCACCCAGTGTAAACTCTTGTACAGCAGGACAACACAAGCACAAATTAACTGGGTCAGATCTGACAGGCCTGTCTGCACAGGAGCCTCGGAAAACATAATCTTCACCTGCTTTCTTTGACACTTCATTGCCCTCTTTGTCAGAGAACCCTCATACCTCCTTCTTTTGGATTCTTTCATTTCTTTCTTTCATTTACTCTGAAACTTAAAGGCATAGTTCACCTTTATATCATTCGAAACGTATGTAACTTTCTTCGGCAGACCACAAAAGGAGAATTTTCTTAGAGAGTTTCTTAGAGATTTGAAGTTTATGAATTAATCATTCTTTTGAGTTGAATCGTAACAACGTTTTCGACTCAATTCACTGATTCATTTACAGCAGTCCATAAGATTATAAGTAAATAACTTACTGTACATTTCGGTCTGTTTCTAACACAACACTATAACTCCAATTTTGCATCCTTTTTGTTTTACTGGAACAGTTGAGATTTAATGAGCAAAAAGGGACAAAATATTTATATTTGAATCACTGCACTTTAAAAACATAATCTTAACTTTATTTGTAATGTCACAAAAGACCAATTTTCATGTATTAATTTACACCTTTAGCTTACCTAACCATTGAGAAATATGGAATGGAATAACCATTGAGGATATGACGCCTGACAGCTGCTATAATCCAATTGAAAAACTGTTAGAATTCTGAGTAATTATAATTATGACTGAAAGGACAGTGATGCTCTAACCTTTTCTTACATGAACTAAAAGAGTGGTGGAGGGATCATAATTACATTTCAACAAAGTTAAATAACTGGATGCATTTTCCTTTTGATTTGACCTGTTTTCATCTAAAAATTGCACTGGATTTGGTAAGTTAGGCACAAGTCAACTTCTGGTGATGCCAAGTAAACAGTCTCTTCAGAGAAGAACTTCATGTGTTCATCAAGACAGCCACAGTGTTTGAAGCAGCAGATCTAAATCTGTTCTTGGAAAAGCACACAAGCTGACATATCTCACTCGGAAGAAGATAACATTTAGAATGGGGAACTAGGAGCTTTAAATAATGCTGTGACGCTCCATCAAAAATGTAAAAAAACAAAAGCAGCAATGAGAGGTCTTTTAAAAGTTCTGTCGTTTTATTTCCTCTTGATTTTTTAAGCAGTTCCGGATGTGGGCCTGAGAAACGTAGCATGGACTTGACAGCAGGGAGAACAGGTGATTGGCAGCAGTGAACTGTGAAGGAAATAGGATGAAGTTGTAAGAACAAACGGATGCAAAAATGGAACTACCTGAAAATGAGCTTCATATACAGTAAATGCTAAGAGACTCACAACAGAATTCTCAGTGGATTTACAACCTTCCTTTTTTTTGCTCAAGCAATCCATTATTTATTATTACTCTAGTCCGTTTCTGGTTTCCAAGTAGTTCAACAACTGGAATATATTTCAGCTTCATGCTCTGCAACCCTTCACCTTCATACAGACACATTCTCTACATGCTCTCAGTACTGTAACACTCTCTCGTTGAGGTGTAATCTCTCAGGTGTACTCCACCAAATACCACGTGACCCAATGGCAATTATCATGCCGGCTGCTTATTAGCACTTCAAACACATTTCAGTCCCTTGTGCCAACCCCTGGCTTGTTAGCAACCCCAAAAGATGAGCTGCAAACAAACTTTAGCAATATGTGGCTTCATTTTCAGATATACACACACACACACACACACACACAAGCACACACACACGCAGAGCTATATTTAATGTATGTCCAACATTTCCCTTGTATCATTCCTGAAATAATTTTTTACATAAGTTCTTCTAAAATAGCAAGCAAGCATTTGTTGATAAAAGCCTTGCTGAGTGTCACGGCTAATCAAAGTCAGGAAAAGATGGAAATTGCTGGAAAAGGGAGTGAAGGGTCAGTCATAATGGTTAAAAGTTAAAGCACTGCATCTTTTTACTTTAAACAAAGGGGAGAAATGAAAAGAGAAGCTTTCATTATAGCATTTTTAGCGTCAAGGCAATCAGCTTCAAATGGCCCCTTGAGAGACCTCACGGCGAGCTCCTGTCAATTGAGTCAGCAAAGGGTGGCCGTGACAGAAATAGGGAGAGTTGAAGAGGACGTTCTCCTCAGCTGATGGGACAAAATGTTGCTTAAAATGAGTGGAAAAATTCTCAGCTTAAATTAACACTAGGATTAGTTAGATGTGAGTGTTGAGTTTGTTAGCGCTTATATGAAGCTGATTCTTAGGTAGTTCCATTTTTGTATCTTTTGTTCTAACAGTTTCAGCCCATTTCCTTCAAAGTTTACTGCTGCCAATCACCTTTTCACCCTGTTGTCATTCGTATAAGCCCATGCAACGTTCTTGAGATCCACAGTCAGAGCTGTCTGAAAATCAAGAGGAAATAAAAGTAATAGGGTTTCAAGAGTTCACGCTTTCCTCGTAATAATCATTAAGCGAATTTGGCGTGCTGTCTGGGGAGCGAGCTGGGAGAATCGGCTCGTTCACCGTCTGCCCCCCCGGAAGGCATGAATTATTAGAACGGAGGAGAAGGGGAGGGGGAGGGATGAACAAAAGCGAGATACGGGAAGAAAGAAACCGGGAGAATTTATAGTGAAAGGGGAAAGGTTTGATTGGATGCGGATGACGAGAGGTAATTAGGGAAAATGGGCTACCAGCTGTGTATGATTACTCGTTTAGCGCTTCTCTCGAAACCAAGTTGTTTGCAAAACTTTACCTTTTTGAAAGACCTTTGATTGTTACTTTTGATGAAGTGTCACAGCATTTTTGAGGTTACTATTACAAACCTATAGGCTCATAAAGAAAAAAAGAAAAAAAAAAGATGCTTTTACCTGCATGTTTGCAAGACTCCAAATAAGCAAACAGATACAATTCTCACCAGAGTTCACCAGTGGCAGTAAAACACCAACTTTAATTCCTTTTCATAGAAATTATAATTACAGGAGCTAATGATTGATGAATAAAGACCAATTTTCACATGATTCCATAAAAAAAAAAAAAAAAAAAAAAAAAAATTACTTCTTCATCATATAACCAGCTCTGATTTTCTGATTTAGTAAACTTGCTTGTTAGCTCACCTGGTATGGTGCTGATTGTGATGTGGATCGTGTGTGAAACATGAAAAGTCTTGAAAACTCGAAACAATCCACCAAAGAGCTAAATAGATGAATATATAGATGAAAGTTAAAATGTCATGGTTGATTTAGCGGTAGTGTTTAGTGTAGAGGGTATATATTTATATACCCTCTACACTAAACATATATACATATATAATGCAACTTAAATTAAAGCATATCTGCTTAAAGTCTCTAGCATTTCCAGAACTGTGTGTGTTCTCGAGTCTGAGCATCTGAAGGACGAAGAGACAGTAAGGACATCTCTCTGCATATGGCATTTGAGTGCCGCTGAGGAGGTGTCTAACATTGAACATGCCTGACTGGCCGACATTTACTATAGAGATGACAGACGACACCAGGGACTAGAGTCATGAAGCGTACACACATTAGGACAAAAGCAAGAGAAGTGGTTGCATTAATTTCAACAAGGTCAGAGTTTAGTCTGGCTTAAACCAATTTTCTGTGGTTTCAAAGGGTCCTGAGAGAATATTTGACTTTGCATATGATTGGATCCATCCTTTCATAACAAAACATGTTATGCTAATATGTTATTATTATTGTGTGTATGCGGTGTATATTATATATCTAACTGAAAAACTGAAACGTCTGGAATATGTTACAAGAGACCTTGACGTTATTATAAGCACACAAAGTTTTGATTGGTGCAGCCTTGGTAAACATCTTTCAAAAACGGTATTGAATATATACAGTACGTCAAAAGTTTGGGTTTTGTAATCTGTTGTGTAATGTTTTTAAAAATAAGTGTATTATGCTCACAAATCTTGAAAGTAGTTGTGCTGCTTAATATTTTGCAGAGACCAAGCATTTTAGACAAACATTATCAATGAAATACATTCATATATATATATAGCCGGACTTTATCACTTAACGCAGCACAACTAAAACACAATTATCAAAAAATGTGAAAAATGTCCCAAATGTAAATGTAGCAAATTTTGGAAGGGGGCAAATATAGTTCAGTTGTATTGCACTTAATAACTGTGGAAAACCTTGCTTCTATCATTATTGTAGCATGGTGACTGCATCATGGATATTTTAAGTTATACGTTCTTCTTTGGTTTATTGAAAATATTTTGTCTTCAAAACTATTGCAATATTTGTTATGTTGTTTACAGTCGAGTTACTCTCTCTCTATCTCTGCCACGACGATCTCATAGCATAGCTGAACTGATAACTTCGGTCCACGAGAAAAAAAATAAAGCTGATTGGTTTATTAAACAAAATTAGCCAATCAGGAAGCTCTCTGTGTAGCATGCGCTATGTACAGGCACACACACAGTTCATGGCACGCAAAGTCTCTCTCACTCTCTCTTCTTCACTCCGTCTTATGCACGCATTTTAAGATGCACGATGCAGACATTAATGTCACGCGTGCATACGCCTGGTCTAGATGCTCGGGAATTTTATATAATTTGCGGGCATCAGAGAGGCACTATCAATATATGGGAGACTCCTGGATCTTCCGGGAGACTTGGGATGTCTGCTGTTAATGTTAACATCATGCATGGAAAACGGCTTTGGCGTATTACGAAGTTGCAGTGCACTAAGCAACTACACAACAAGCTATTGCAAAGAAGCTAACGTTAAATAGATAAGTAACGTTTTAATCGCTAACGTAACAGATTCATGGAAAATAACATCTGTAATCCGCATTTTTGCCACAACTAATTTATTAACGAATCAGCATCAACTTCATTAAAGTGAATAACATTCCCTACTTACTGGAGTTCAACAACTACTAATGCACAGAGTCACATACCTGACTTGCAGGTGAAGCGTAGGTGAGATGAACTGGGATAGTAGGCAGTGGGCCAAATCACTGTGAGGAAGGGGAGGGGGATATTTTTTTAGGTGTACGTGCGTGTATTTTTCACAATAGACAGTGCATTTTTTTTGCATAATGATTTTGGGGGGGACAACCCTCAGATAGGGGGATTTACGCCCATGATTGCCACGAACATTTAGCTCTGCTTGGAGTTAAAGGCTTATGAAAGTTGAAGACTGAAACTATCAAAGTTGCTTATGCCATTATAAGTATGGCACAACTTCTCTGCTCAAATCTTGTTTTTTTCGTCGTCTTCTTCTTCAGGAGCATCCCTGAACTCAACCACTATTTAAGCTCATTAAATGTCTGAGTCTGACAGAAATGTATTACCCCATGAGTCCAATATTTCTAACCCAGAGATTTACAATTCACTTATCACATTTTCTTCACTGGGTCTGGAACTTCCTGCTATTTTCAAAGGAGCCCAGTGGAATTCAATAAAGTCTCCTTCACTTCCAGGAAGGACGGTATATTGGACCTACATATTGAACTATCGCTCTTAACAGAGGATGTCAAGCTGCACAGTAAAGCAGAATTTACCCACATGATTTTAAAGGCTCTATTAAAAATTAATTTAACATGTCCATAGTAAGAGATTCTGACATGCTGGCTTGGATATCAGCAGTTTTTCAATAATTTTCAACAAAGTTTTCGCTTAGACTGCGTTCAAGAGCTGTCTATCTCTACTACATATTCAATTCAAAGTGATATAAACATTGTTTAACTCCAATGTGGCAAATATAAAATCGACATTTATACAGCTACTGGATGTAAGAAATTCTTCAAAAACAATAAAAAAATAATAATTTACAGCCCCCCATGTTTCCCTCTTAAACCTCTTCCAGGATTTTCCTTTTGAGTTTCACTAAATAAATAAAAACATACTGGTTGAGAACAATAAGAGAATGAGTAAATCTGAAGATTCTTCTTTTTTTTCAGAGCCTTTTGTGCAATGGAGAAATTAAGAGTCACATTTTTCCGTGGCATGGACACGATTATTTCTCTATTTTCGTAAGTCCAGCACGAATGGATGTATTCAATGGAGTCCTAGTTTTACATTCGTGCTTGAGTTACGAAAATAATGAAATAATCGTGTCCCTGACACGGATAAATAGATTAAATGATAATTTTGTGATATAATCACGAACTGCCTTGCGACTGGGTTGGGATGAACTGTACACAGCGAATGGGTGCCGTCAGAATCAATCAGAAGAGTTGATAAATGCATTGCAATAATCAACATGGCTTCCGCTGATATTAAGTGAAGCAAAAAGCTGTGTGTTTGTAAGAAACAAATTCAAAAACATTGTTTATTTAATCTTTCACTCCCAATTTAATATACAAGCCCACTATCTTTCTCTGTTGAAATAGTTGTCTCATCTGAATAAGGAGAGAAATACAGTATGGACAGATAAAGCATTGTTTTCAAGCAGTACAAAACAGTTCTAAATGCAAGAGGATAATAATGGATTGACTTTTTCCCACTGTAGAAAGCTTTATTATGGACTATAAAGTAATATTTTGCTCATAAATTTTAAAATACCTTAAAGATGGATTTGTTTTCTACAAACGTGCAGTTTTTGATTTCATTTCATTTTTTGGATGAACTATTCCTTTGTGTTTGTATATAGGCCTACTTTATTTTCAGTAAAAGTTAAAAAGTGCCCCTACTATGGGTTATGAAAGGTTCATACTGTGTTTCGGTTGTGGGAGTCCCAAACAGCAGGCTGACATGCATGCAAGGTCAAAAAACGCTTACATTTTTTTATAATATGCATTTAGTTTTACCTTATTTGTTCAACGACTCCCAAGCGCTTTGTTAAATGATTCTTTTTTCCAAACCCCTCCGGTTGATTTAATTTTAACAATCCAATAGCCGCACCTAGTGGCAAAGACTGAATTTGCATTTTCATTTACAACCAATGTGAAAACATCAAAAGGTGGGCGGACAATACGCTAACGTCTTATTTTGATGTCCACATGAAATGGCTCAGGACAGATTTAAAACCGATTAGTTTTAATGCTTCGGAGTTGACTCTTTCTTTGAGAAACAATAACTTCATACACGGTGCACTTTCAGATTTAAAACGTGTTGTTTTTATTCACTTAGAGCTGTGTTACACAGTGCATGAAAGCTTATTTTAAAAAAATCCATAATAGCTGCCCTTTAAAGCTAAAGGCTTTTTTTTTTTTTTTTTCTATGTATAATCCTTGTAAACATGTGATATACAGACAGCATATGCCATATGCTCATCATACACTCACGCCAAGCGTTTTATTTGTGGTTTACACCCACGGTCGCCTTGTAAGAGATATGGTTTATGAACAAGATATGGACCACGAACATAATAAATGACTGGCTGTAATACTGGATTATGTATATAGTGCAAAAAAGCCAAATAAATATCCTCCCTGCTGAGTCAAATGCATTCAGAGAAGCTCCATTAATTGAATTATTTGTGTGTGCAAAAGATGATGGGAGGATTGTGGCCTCGTGCATTTGACCAATTCACTTTTACAGTACTCCATATTGAGTGATATTACTTAAGAATGATTTAAGCTGAACAGACCAACATCCACTGAAGGAGATCCATCAAAACTCTCCCTGCAATTATGAGTTTGACAGTGCAAACACAGACGGTTCAGATAGGCTTTAGTAGTCTTGTGGCACTCGAGGGCTGGTAATTGGAACAACACTGCTGTGTATTAGCAATCTGAACACAGTGGGACAGACCAGCTAAAATCTCCCACTGCTTAAAGCCTTGCTCATCTCAGCAATGGCCCGCCGATGACAGGAACACCACGCGGTGCAGTCATTATTTACTCTTACCATTTCTTTATTGAGGTTCCTCTCATAGGATGGACTCTAGAGAGACCACAAGAGAAGGACAGACAGAAAACAAGAAAAAGAAAGAGAAAAAACTCATGCACACCTTTAGATTTGTGATTCTAAAAGCATACATTCGTTTAACTCAAATAAACTTATGTATGACTTTTCTCATTATATCTAAAAGCGTTTATTTCACAATGTACTAGCAGCTTCTGTTAACTTGTGTTTAATTTAAAACTTCTCAGAAAAGTAATGACAAATTGCTCGTGATGTTCCCTATTTGTAAGTCACTTTGGATAAAAGCATCTGCTAAATGAATACATGTCAGTGTAAATATAAATTGTTGTGTATTCAAGTTTTTTTTAGAATAATTTGCTGGTTTAAAATTAAAGTAATTTAACTCAATATATGCACGTGCATTTTAAATGTGGACATATTTATCAAGAGGTTCATTTAAAGATTTTTTTTAATATGCGCTAGCAAATTTTGTGACCAAAAGCTACAGGAAATAGTTTCAGGCTGCGTCCGAAATCACATACTGCTTAAGTAGGTACTACATTTAAAACTGAACGTAGTACCCGACCGTTAAAACAGTACGTTCTATATAGTATGAATGTGGGTAGTATGAATGGAACTCGGATGTACTACATCC
>JAUMHQ010000069.1:16126183-16140418 GCA_032361165.1 Enteromius paludinosus
CTTAGCCTTAGTCATTCAATGCCCACATTTCGGACACAAACAGAGAAGAAAGTTACGAGAATGGCTCGTCCTTTTTTGGAGGATCCCATAGATGAAGATGCTGTTAATTCAAAGAGAATTACATTTACGTCGGGCAAGGATTTTGAGACCCAGAGTGGATCTTTTTGTGTTTTCCCTTGTAACGGTGGTATTGTGTGGTTGCGCTATCTGGGATAATAGTCAAAAAAATTGTGACAAGTTGACACTTTTCTGGCACCCTTACATTAGTAACCAATTGTTTCTCTTTTTTTTCTTTTTTGGGGTTTCCATTTTTAAGTCAAGCAAAGTTAGAGAGCTGACACAGACATTGAGACGTGGTCTAGTGGTTCGGATACAGCGTCAGCACACGGGATGACCTGGGTTTGCTTCCCGTATCCAATGGGATATTTAAATTTTTTTGCTTAAATTACCAGTAAAATAATTGTTTTGGGCAACCACCGTTACACCCCATAACGTTACAATTTTCTTTGAGCGTTAAAGTTTTTCGTTGCTATCAATTAAGTTATATTATTATTTAAAGTTATATATTATTGAGTACATCCATAATCTAATCCGCTCTTGCATCACTAACATCACCCCTCGTGGCCATGCTCTTACATTTCTTTGCTAATGGAAGCTTTCTGTATCTGGGATGTGGAGTAAGTAAGGCCACTGCATGCACAGTATGTATTTAAAAAAAATCTAAAAAGATTTTAGATTTTTCTTGTTAGCAGCATACAGAGGAAGCAGCAAAGCAAGCAGATGAAAGCAGTGTTTAAATAGGGCGCTCTGATATAATTTGCCAATGGTGAGCTTGGGTGTGTGATCAGCTGATGGGGGCTGGGTTTGAATTTGCCAATCAGCTAACAGCAGAGCTTGACTACGAGACCTGCCTGAACTAACGCAGGAAGCTTAATTTTTCTCTAAAAAGGAATATAATTGTGAATATACTACCTTTTCTAGTATATTTGACAGAAAATCACTAGATCTCTAGAACTAGATCTTTGGGGTCAAGTTGCCAGGCTTTGAGGACATATCCTAACAACAACGATGAATTAATAATAGACAAAAGAGGATCTATGACTTCTGGAAGTAGCTCTTTTAATAATTTAGATGGAATAAGGTCTAACATACATGTTGTTGGTTTAGATAATTTAACAATTTTATACAATTCTTCCTCTCCTATGGTAGCGAATGAGTGGAATTGTTCCTCAGGGGATCTACAATGCGCTACTATAGCTGATAGCTGCACAGTTTCTATTTTATCTCTTATAGCATCAATATTGGAAGTAAAATATTGCATAAAGTCATTATTGTTTATTGCATAAGCAATAATGTCAAATAATTATAGTATTTAATGTTAAATGCTTATAGTCTTTATTGCAGTGATCTTGTGGAAAGTCAGTACCTGTTGATGCTTTATTTTTCGTTAATAAGGTCCCTGTATTGAATAGATACTGAGGGTTTTGTTTGCTTTCTTCTAATAGAGACAAAAATAAAAAAAAACTAATCAGATCTAGCCCTTTTTAATTATTTTCTGTAAGTTAGCATATTTTCCTGCCAAGCTAAAAAAAAAAACATTTCTAACTTTGTTTTCCTCCAGCTACGCTCCATTTTCCAGGGCTGCTCTCTTTAGAGTGCGAGTGTGCTCATTATACCACAGAGTCAAACTGTTTTCTTTTACCTTTCTTAAGCGCAAAGGAGCAACTGTATCTAAAGTGCTAGAAAAGAGAGAGTGTATGGTTTCTTTTGCATCATCAAGTTTTGAGATAAATCAGGAAGATTACTTACAAAGCAGTCTTTTGTGGTAGAAGTGATGGTTCCACTAGACTTGTAACAAGGTGCAGAACTTACAGGTTTATCTATATGGAGTTTACACAAGATTAGATAATCATCTGAGATATCAATGCTTTGCTGCAAAATTTCAACACATCAATTCCACGTGACAGTACTAAATGTATGATTTTGACAATGAGTAGGTCCTGATGCGTGTTGTCTTACCCCAACAGAGTTAAAAAATATCTAGGAACTTTATCAACATGGATATTAAAATCACCAACAATTAAGACTTTATCAGCAAATCAGCAAACTCTTTAATAAAGTCTGTGTGGTGCCCTGGTGGCCTGTATACAGTAGCCAGCACAAACATCACATGGGATTTATAACTATCACATGTTTTTCTAGATAATGTTACATGCAGCACCATAACTTCAAACGAGTTATACGTAAAGCCTGCTTTCTGAGAGATACTGAGAATATTACTATACATTGTAGCGACACCACCTCCTTTGCCCTTCGGATGTGGATCTTTTTTATAGCTGTAATCTTGGGGTGTAGACTCATTTAAAGTAATGTATTTATCTGGTTTTAGCTGTCAAACAGAGCAAATCTAGATTAAGATCATTGATCAAATCATTTACAAAAAGTGATTTAGTAGAAAGTGTTATGTACTGTTAAGCTAGAGTTGCCAGCCAAAAAAACTGCTGGATGGCATTCCATGTTTGTACTGTGTGTTTGCCTCTCTGTACTCTGTTTATGTTCCCCGTAACGGACTTGTATTGTGAAGTTATGTCTCCACTCTGTGTCTAAGACTCTTATTGTGAACTTGTATCTCCACCAACCTTGTCGTCATGGACACTCATCCGTTTCTCCACCCCCAGCCTTGTTTGTATGTGTATTTAAGTTCCGGATGTCTTTGTGTAAGTGGCTCATCATTGTTTGGATGTATCCAGTTTACTCCCTTTGTGAGACTTCCGTGTTTCCCTGTGTTTCTTTGCATTGGATTTATCGTTGCCAACCCGCACCTCTTGTATTTTCTCGCTGGAAAGCAACAATTTAAACAATGTTTATAAAGGAATCGTTGGCAACAATTTATTTTAAAGTGTCCATAATACATCGTAATTACCTAGTAAGTGCTTAGTAGTCGTTGTACTTATGTAAAACAAAATGTACTTACAATGTAACTAATTTATGGAACAGTTTGTACTTGCAGTTAGTAATTATGTAGATGTAATAGGCTGCTACTGTTACACATTTTTTACAGACTGAGCCTGTTACACAGCTACTTATGCAACCAAAAGATTGTCACTTATGTGTTGCCGACTTTACACAATATAATTATAAATTCAAATACACAGGCATTAGCTACTTAAAATAAAGTGTAGCAAGATTGTAATTAAGTGTACTTCATGTGTATCTATACTATGCACCTTATTTAGCTGCACCTTAGTTTGTTATAACCCATTAGTACACAGCTTAAATACATGTATACCATTCTAATTACATTAAAATTACAGCATATTACACAGACATAAGCTACTGAAAATTAAATGTATCAAGGTTGTACTTAAGTGTAAGTAGCTGTGTAACAGACCAGGTTTGTAACATACAGTATGTGTAACAGTGGCTGCCTGTTACGTCTGCATAATTACAAACTGTAATTACAGGCTGTTCCATAACTTAGTTACACGATAAGTACATTTAATTTGGTGTAAGTACAATGGCTAATACGAAGAACAAAATTAGGTAATGTACTCTGTATTATGACACATTAAAATAAAGTGTTACCAACAAATCCACAATAAACAGTAATAACATAATTATAACATAATAAGCCTATTCACTGCAGAGGATCGACTGGTGGGCAAATCATTTCATGAATCAATAAATACATTAATAAATGTATAGACAATTTTTCAGATGAAAAAACAAACTAATCAATATTAGGACGGCCTGAGTGTGAGTAAATTATTCTTTGTTCAGTGAACAATTTTTGTAATCATTGAACCATCGCTTACTGTAAGTAATGATTATTTTATTTGCCACGGGACAAAAAGTTTTCTGACAAACAAACAAATAAATAAAATCTAACAAAGTATTTGTCAGTCAGCTAACCGTGTCCAGAAAAGCATACACTAACATATTCCAATAATACAGACTTTCACAGCCAAGCTTGCGGTGGAACGCAGGTCCATATCAGCCGTAACAAAAAGAGAAAAGTTGAAATGATAAAGTTATTAATTTTTAATGGCACACCAACTTAATGGACAATCCACAGGCCAAATGGGCACTGTCTGCCATGACTGGAGACACATCTTAAATAGTGCTTTACTGATGTAAGAACACATCAGACCAGAAATGAATCCATTCATTTTTAATGGGCTCCTCTGTCTCTCTCCCTCAATTTCTCTGGATCTCGCTCGCTTTCCCACCATCTTTGAATATTTATGCATCATTCATTGTCATTACGCTCCAGCTCTACTGGTTTGTCGGTCAGAAAGGGCCGGAGGGGCCATGGGCAAAAGCAGCGAGGGGTCTGCAGGGTGGGCCACCAGCTGCCTGTAAGCCACCTCTGCTCCCATAAGAAACCACTGCCACAAACCCGGTCCCCATCCTCGGTTCTCTCCACAGCAGGTGCCCAGAGTGCAGCAGGATAATTGAGGTAACCCTGCAAGGCTAATGGAAGCAAACTAATGTTCTCCCTGTAAGCTTACATTAACATCATCATCATCATTGGGAAAAAACATGTTGGTGCGCTGTTTGTTGTCGTTAAGTGAAAAGCGAAGGGGGGGGAAGTCAAATAGCGTTTTCTTAGAATAAAAACCCATTCAAGCAGTATAAAAACATGTTATGGATTTGAAAGTTGGAAATATGTGACTTTTTTGGATAAAATCCTAGACATTTGGGGTTTTGAGGAATTTTAAAAACAAGAAAAGGTTTTTAAGAAGCAATTTTCAAGATTAAGGTTTAAGGGATAGGTCAACAGTGTAATTACAGATGTATTCACATATATATTTAAAAAAATATATAAGTACAATGTCAAAACATTGTACCAAATGATTAAAGGTAAGTACATAGTGTAACACTTTATTTTAAGGGGTCATAATACAGAGTAATGACCTAATTAGGTACTCACAGTAATAGGAGTCATTGTACTTCCATAAAATAAAATGTTCTTATAGTTTGTAATGATGTACTGCAGGCAGCTATTTTTACACATATGTAACAAAACTGTTACACAGCTACTTATACATTCTTAATACACTTTATTTTAAGTGGCTTATGTCTGTGTAATGTTCAGTAATTTTTTTTCCAGAGCTGTATGTGACAATCGTTTGGTTAAATAAGTAGC
The DNA here is from genome assembly GCA_032361165.1 of Enteromius paludinosus. Taxonomy (NCBI): domain Eukaryota; kingdom Metazoa; phylum Chordata; class Actinopteri; order Cypriniformes; family Cyprinidae; genus Enteromius; species Enteromius paludinosus. The sequence goes on from JAUMHQ010000069.1 coordinate 16,131,333, forward strand.
TGTGTAACAGACTTGTTCTGTAACAAATGAGTAACAGTATCAGCCCAATACATCTGCACAATTACAAACTGTTCCATAACTTAGTTACATGGTAAATACATTTTGTTTTATGTAAGTACAGCGACTACTAATACTTACTAGGTAATTACTCTGTATTATGGACACCATATAATATAGTGTTACCGTACATAAGAAGTTAAGGCCACATACAAAGTGGGACCTAACTGTTTTTAATAAAAAATGAATACAAAAAGTGGCTTCAAATATTTTGAAGTTGTTTAACATGAGTCAGTGTCAATCATTAAACATTGTTATGACATCTTGGGTCATCACCTTTTTTTGTGCACATTCATCATGTTGAGAGATAGCCAGAATTAGTGGCAGTGCAAAGAAGTTGGATGGAGACAAATAGATATCTCATTTTGCTATAAAAAGTACAGAGAATCGTTTGACAGTAAAGAGAGGTTTTGCTTTTATTTAATCAGGAAGTGTCAATCAAAGGTTTAAAACTAATGATTAAAGTACTTTTTCTTCTCACCCTCTCTTATTTTCTATTTTAATGCAACAGTTTTCATTACAAAAATAAAACTAAAAAGTATAAAAACTTTAAAAACAATAAGACAAGTTAAATTGAAAAATTAGCATATTTTTCTTTTGGCTTTAACACCTGCCGCATTAAAGCTGACAGGACCAAAAGAAAAAAAAAAAAAAAACATGTAAGAATGTAATCACACCTACATATTTGAAACTTTGTTTAGGTTAAAAAGCCATCTCCTTGTAGACCCAATGTGCACATTCAGTTTGAATAACATAAATAATGTTATTTACTGTATCTTGTCAATCTGTTACACCCAAAAAATGAAGATGGATTTGCAGCAATAAACCCTAAGAGCAAACATCTTCTGAGAAATTTACTAAGACCTGCCATCATAACCTTTTAAAACATATTTTATTTATATCTACCATCACTAAATGGATTCTTTATGACCCTGGGCCCTAATCTAATGGCGCCAAAACACAAACACAAACAGAAAACCACCGATTTCATATCAAACAGCCCAAAACTTATCACAGATTTATGAGTCTCATTGATGTATCAATGTATGTGTGTTTGAGAGAGTTTCTTGAGGGTCTGGGGTACGACCACACTCTCAGAGGACCCATTTAGATATTGTGGACATAAATAAAAGATGTTTTAAAAGGGGCAGATGGCTAAATAGCCTTATAAAGGGTGAGGAAAATTAAATGCACACATCTAATACACTTAGCAAATTGCATTATATTGACTGTCAGTGCAGTGCGATCCCAGGAGACACAGAAAAGGCAAGATGGTATGCTTTTACTCCGTAGAAAGAAAACTATCTCATTAGATAATCACTGAATCGAAAGAAGCCCCCCAGACAACCCACTGCTCTACAACACAACCGCCTGTACATCATCACACAAAACACACACTCACACATCAGTCCAAATACTGCTCTCGTGATGTTTCCTCACCAGCAACCTTAAAGCCATTAAACGCTTCCTTCTATTTTCATACGTCTCGTCCCTGTCCCCAGACACACGCCTACAACCCAAAGTAAATGCAGTCGCTTTCTTCAAAAGCCCACGTGTGCTTGATAGAAATCAAATCGACAGAGTGTATGCCAGTCTCTGTGTTGCAGATCTTATCACTACTCTAATGGGTGATGGAGACTATACCCAAACACATACGGGGAAGCTACTAATATTTCAAATAGCCTTTTTTATATATTAAAATGCAATTTATTCCTGTGATGCAACGCTGCATTTAAAGAATATTGTCTTCAATGTCACACGATCCTTCAGAAATCACTAAAATATCCTGATTTTGTTCTCAAGAAACATTTACAGTATTGCAAGGTTAAAAACAGTTGTGCTGTTTAATACATTTCTGTGATCCATTTTAAAGGATAGAAAGTTTAAAACCACTTATGATCAATTGACAGCATCCTTGTTAAATAAAAGAATTAGTTCATAAATAAACAAAATAAAAGACTCAAAAACTTCTGCACGTGTAAATGATATAATTCATATACCGCGTAACACAGAATATCGACAAGAATATCTATGTGTTACGTTAACAGACTCTTGCACATCATCGTGAACGTTTCAGATTTATTTCAGTATCTTTGCTGCCCTTAAGTAAAAAGCATTCCTCATGCTGTTTTGGGAAACCGGTGCTATTCCATCATAAAATATTGTACGCTGCTATTTAAGATGAATTTAATAGCATGATTTGCAACATTACTGGGAAACCCAGTCCTCATTATTCTCTTTGCCAACACCTCTCTCTTTCTGTCATTTCTGCGCTCTCTGCAAACCTTCACTATCACTTCTTCTCCCTAACAAGGACATTTGGGAGACAATTTTGCAACTTCCTCTTCAAACAGCATGTGAGAAGCAGGAAATTTGGGATTCATGTAAATTAACGGTGGGGAAACTCTCAAGAGCATCCCATATCTCTCCCTTATTGAGGAAAAACAAAGATGCGTAATTTCCCCCGCACACAACCCAGAGATGAATAAAAGAGCAGAATTGTCAACCACAAAAGAGGGTGCTTTTACATCTGAATGGTATAATTACTCAAACACCGGCCCAGTGATGTTGGCACTTTGGCATTTGGGGTCGATTTAGAGCTCTGAAATAGTATTTAAATAATTGATAAAGGTATAATCTGGATTCTGCCCAAACTAGAGAACAAAAGACCAGCTTGTTCTTTACACCTTTGAACCTTAAGAAAGAAAGAACAATAGAAAATATTAGCCATTTCATCCCTCCCTCTTCCCCGTCGAATCAATCAGTTATTTTTCTTCCAATGGAGCTGCATTATTCATTTATAAGTCACATGAATAATTAATGCCATTCTTGTATTGTGTTTCCAGTGCTGTTTAAGGTTAAAAATAAAAGTGTGCAGACTGCATATTTACAGGTGTACGAGGCACTGGCCACATACAGCGGAACATCCATAATGGTATAGAAGCGTTAACCTTGGCTTCACACAACAAGGAGAGAGTTTTGTGATAGGAATACCAAACAAGCACGAAGACAACTTTAACACAGCGGGATGCCAACACACCCTATAACCTCCCACTAGTCACCACAAGAAAGAAAGAGAAAAGAAAAAAAGAAGTGTCCATTTTCTTCAGTGATGTTATCTTACTTTGCCGTTTCATAAACACTTTTCAATTATTGATGTAACTGTGGTCAACGGCTACATAACTGTTTATTTTTATAACAAAAAAAAAAACAAACAAACAAAAAACACATAGATTTGAGCTTTTGTAACTTTTATTTTTATGACTCCAACTACTTAAATAACAAACTTAAATCTGGCTTTTGAATTTATAATGAGGTTTAGGTCTCATCAGTTGTTACAAAAATCTGCTTTTACCATCATTGTTCAAATTACGCCTGCAGAGAATAAAAGGAGTTGGCACAAAATATACTGTAATCAGTTGAAATAAAATTTTAAGAAGCAGACACTTTTAAAGCTATTGAGCAAAATAATAGTAATTTTACTTTTAGATTATTTAAAAATTATTATTATTATTAAAACATAACATGGTACATCATTCACAAACATACAAATAAATATATACATTTTAGACTGCAGCAAATCTTCATACACCTATAAATATGCAGTCTGCACACTTTTATTTTTAACCTTGAACAGCACAAGAATGGCATATATATATATAAAGTGCCCAATCAGTGTGAGTCATCTTTGAGCAATTATTCAGGAGGATTGGAGTACTACAGTATATCTTATAAACTGTATATACAGTATATTTCATAAACTATTTATGTAATAAAATATGTTTTCGTAGTTTGTGTTGTCCCTCATCAGTGCAAAATGACACAAAGAGAATTCATGCCAATAATGTTCAAAACCCCACTTTTCTAGGGCATTTCCAAACTTTTAAAGGGCAGTATATATATTTATATATATATACACACACAGTATAATTAAATCAAACTATATATAATTTTATTTTATTTTTTTTGTCAAAGAGGGGTTTCACATTAACAGGCAAGTACCTTTAGAACACTTTTCCGCCAGCTCACATCCAGTATTTGTTGATTAAAGGCTAATCATGATGTAAATGTATGCTCTGACATACCATTCCATCAGCTTTAATTTTTTTCTTGCATGTACTCCATTTAGAGTCCTTAACAACAGACGCCCCTCAAATATACTGATTTGGAAAGGCACAATGTCCTTTCACCAATCTGTGATTGCACTGTTTTGATTAGCTGAGAACACTAGAAGGGTCTGGCACAAATAAACACAAACACTCTTAATTAGAAATTTAAATTAAATTAAAACACAAGAGTCAGCCGTGATTCATTATTCTTTCCTGAATACATTTAAAATCCCAGTGAGGAGCTGAAAATGTTTTTTTACAGAGAATGCAGCAAGTTGTGTTTATCGTTAAATACGACGAATAAAAGGAGGAAGCCAACGACCGTCTTTGTTTGGAAAAGAAATTATTATGCAGTGAATGGCATCTGTTTAAATAGGGTCTTTGCGTCTATCTAGTCAACCGTGGAGTCTTTTGGACCCCAAATGGGCACCAGGCTGTCTGTCAGTCGCAGGTCCCTAAAGTAATGTGCTAAAGTACTTAACCTCTCTGTGGGGGGGCCAGTGGGCGGATGGCACCTGAACACCCAATCTGTCACGCACAGGGGCCCCCATCAGGGACCGGACACAAAGGGTACGCGGCACGCAAGGTTGAACGCAATCTGTCCAGCACAGCATTTACTCAGACGCATTAGACACACATGCACGAATGCATCATGTTGCTTTTCTGAAACAGCCATGCACACACCTAAATCTCCTCTTTTGCTGACATTATGAACTCTCGCTCGCACACACACTGGGCCCATCAAGTCTACTTCTAAACCAAGCGACAAGACTGGCTGCTTGACTCACTCACACAAACCAACCCACACAAACATGTAAACAGCCATTCAAAATGAGCCATGCACACAGATTTTTCACTCCGAGACACACACATGCACCCGACTCAAGAAAACAGTGTCAAGATCATGTCAGGTTAGGCAGACACACATGGACACACATTGCAACCGGACTGACTTTATGGACAGGCAAATAAACACTTCAAAAATCATGTTTGCGTTCACTCGAGCAAACCATCAGAGAAAGCAAAACTACACACTGCCCACAACACACCACTTCACAGGCTCTCACTGCTTTCATCACATTTGCCAAACCTGCTCGCATTCAACCCCACTTTGAGTGATGGGCAATGGTACTGAAACGCACAATGATCCAGCGCTGTCCCCCTTCACTCGTGGGCTTCTGTGGATCCCTTAGCTCTGACAAAGCTCAGAAGAACATCTAAGCCAAACTCACTAGAGTAGATTATATATGCTAGATGGATTTATATAACGTTCTAGTGAATTAATACTGGAGGCCTATAGGTCTAAAACATTACATTTATCCTATATTGACTAAAGAAAAAAAGGAAAGGAAGGGAAAGAAAGTGACAAGTGGCCAGGTATGGTTTCCTATACTAGGAATTAGTGCTCTGCATTTAACCCACCCAAGTGACCATACACACAGCAGTGAGAAGTGATCAACCACACACACACACCGTGAACACACACACCTGGAGCAGTGGGCAGCCATTGCTGCGGCCCCTGGGGAGCAGTTGGGGGAATGGTGCCTTTCTCAAGGGTCTCACCTCAGTCGTGGTATTGATGGTGGAGAGAGTGCTGGTTATTCACTCCCACCACCCACAATCCCTGCCGGACCTGGGACTCTAACCCACAACCTTTGGGTTACAGGTCCGACTCTCTATCCATTTTACTAATATTTACTGTTTAAAACAACGACAAAAAATTTATTAACTTTCTTATTATTAAGACATCACAAAATAACGCCTCATAAATCAATAAATAAATCTGAATTTATTTCTCCTTATTCTGCATTCCACATTTAGATGAATCAATAGAATGGATGGATGGATGGATGGATGAAAGTAAGGAAGGAAGGATAGGTAGAAAGTTAGATGGACAGATGGAAGGAAAGAAAGGATAGAGACTGATGGAAGTAATCTTTTTTATAATTAATTATTTAATGAACATTAACAGAATCCTTGTGAAAATCTATGAAGTCTCTGCATCATCTGTCACAAACAAATACATTTATACTCAACTGCATTTAACAAATTAACCACCTTTATATGCAAAATAAGAGCAAAAAGTCCAGAATTTCTAATTTCAATGTCATTTACCCCATCCATTCCACACAAAAAGCTTTTATGTACATAAATCTTACATTTCCATCCATCTTAATTGTACTCTATACGGAAATTACCCAGGAATGAAACAGGAGCCATTTCAAACTATTAGAGAACAATCATGTGGTCTTTGGTTCCACCTACACTAAGTGTCCAAACGCCCTGATTACAGGTTGTCTGTGTCGCCCACCATTTCATTCAGATGCCCCTTTCAATAAACCATGTCAACCAAAGAGACTTGAAAAGAACCAGCAGGCTGCCACAAGCTCAAACACTTTGTTCAGGCATGTGTTACCCTATGTCATGAACGTAATTGATTCCTTTAACTTTCATTCCTTTCAGTTCTTCAGTTCACAGTGCACTTTCAAAGCTAAAACATGTTCAGACCCCCCACAAAAAACAAAAACAAAACATAACATAAAAAATTACTCATAAGATGCAGATGTTTAGGAATTGCCTAATAACTACTATAAATTGATACACTGTGACTTGAGATTTAATTTGTAGCTGACATAATGAAATGTTGGGATTATGTGTGTAAAATGACTTATTTTCCAAATAACAGTATTTTTTCTTTAAATCCGTGCCAGTTACAGAAGCACCCGGACACGTGGATTCACAGCAGCTTACATTTAAGAGTGTCAAAACAAGATTTATTATTTGAATTTTGTGAAAGAACGAGCAGGATTTGAAAGCTGAGACTTTGTTTCTTATCAGAAGTAACTAAGCACAAAGCTCTTTGTGATGATTGGATTGGAGGCATATCACAAATAATGTTTTCTAAAGGGAAAACTGTGGACCTGGCAACCCCAGCTTGAACTTGAGGTGATTTCTAGGATCAAACAAAACCAACGTAAAGAGCACTGCATTACTGCGTCACATTGCTTTATTTCACTTGGACAGCCCTAAACTGAACAGAAGAAACATTTGCTGCATGCAAATTTGCTGTATGACATACTGATACCGATTATCTTCTTACATTTTTTTGCATAGACAATGCATGATGAAAATACCAACTAATAGCTAATAACCAGCAACGTATGAGTTTATTGAGGCAAAAGTTGCAGCGAATGTTTTGTTAATAGAGAAAACTGGACCTTAAAATAAAGTGTGACCAAAATATATCTAATGTAAATATATGTACATTTATTCAAAAAGTGAATGTCACCTTGCGCACAACATCTGTTTTTTTTCTACATGCTTGCTTACAACTTACATCACATTCTGCAGAGGAAGACGTGAGGCACCCAAGAGAGGATGTGGAATTTTCAATTTTGGAAAGGGAATGACGAGCGCAGTCGTGTCCAGAAGAACACGGACAGAAATTACAGCAAAAGAAAGCTGTCTGGTGCTGGGTTACCAGAGCTTCTCCAATGTTTTGATATGAGGGGGATTTACACAGGAGATCTGGAACTTTGTATATTGCTTTACATGATGGTCATATTATTAACTACATTTATATTTCCGCTGTCAGGACAGTCTCATAAAGCAGATGTCACTGAAGAGATGTTTATCCTACATTACCAAACTCAAAACTCAGTTTTCTGAGGATTCTCTCCAGCCATGGCTTGGTATTGTGTTTAAATAATGCGGATATATGATACAAAAAAATGGCTTCAACTGAATAATACTGAGATATTTTTTGAGGAAAACTTTCTAGTGGTTACACTCAAATTTTATTATAAAGATACACTGAATCATGGTGCAAAACATATGGCCGCTTGAGAGCCAAAGAAAAGAATGAATTTTCATGGTTCTTTCTTTGATGATATCTTGAAATGTCTTAACTTTCAGTGCATAAGTAGGATGGAGAAACTGGGAAAGTGTGTATGTTCCTGTAATACTTTACACAATGCTTGCTCCAAATACTACCAGTGCTGCTTTTTTGAATGTGATTTTAGGTCATAAAATATTGTTGATTTTTTCTACTCTCTAGATGCAACCCTAATTAAACACACCTGATCAAGCTAATCAAGCCCTTTTGAAAGCTACATGGTATGTGTGTGGTATCAGGCTCGGGACTAAACTCTGCAGGGCTTCGAGTTTGACTCCACTGGTTTAGGTTATGCAAAGGGTAAGATGGCCTCAATGATTTCATCAAGAGCAAATTGACCCAACTTACAAATTTACTGGTCTCTGTGCAGACGTCACCAGCAAAAGAAACACCAGTAGCATCAGTAAATGATTTATTTGTGCATAATTTACACCCTGAAATATTAATGCGGAGATCTATTTTCTGCATTAAAGCAATTCCCATGATACAGTATGTCGTTCAAGTGTTGATCTGAGCAATCACATTTACTTTGAGTAGGATATGTACAAACTGGCACAACCTCAGCTCTCAAGACAACAAATCAAGAACAACTCAAGCGGGAAATAAGAGACAAAAACAGAAAGCGAGAAGGGTAAGATAAGGATACAGGGAGAATAAACTCCCTGTGGTCATATATCGTTGTGTGTTGTGACAGATATTACAAAAAAAAAAAAAAACACCTAACAGTTCATTGAGAGTAACATATATTGCAGGACTGCCAAAGTTTCAAAAAACAATTACAGACAGTTTCCATTTCAATATCTATATAGTTTGAGCACCTGTACTGCCGGATTAATTAATGCATGAGTAATGATAATGATAATGACAATGATAAAATGCTAAATATTTTGGCCTGCAACAATCAATGTGTAATGAAAGAAAGAAAGAAAGAAAGAAAGAAAGAAAGAAAGAAAGAAAGAAAGAAAGAAAGAAAGAAAGAAAGACTAAGGCATTTAATATGAAGTCATTCTGATTTTAACTTACTG
>JAUMHQ010000069.1:16142403-16153111 GCA_032361165.1 Enteromius paludinosus
AGCTATAATTAAAAATAAATAAATAACACATGACAAAGTGTCACTTATCATTACGTATATAACTAGTACATATATATATATATATATATATATATATATATATAAAACTCGGCAATTATAACACAACAGAATGATTCTAAATATATTTTGGGATGAACAGGCTGAAAAAAAAAAAAAAAAAAAATGGAAAAACGTCCACCAATTAAATACAAAAGAAAACTACAAAAATACTTATTGTCTTTAAATTCCATCAGTTCTATAAAATAAAAAAAAAATAAAAAAATAAAATATAATTGTGTAAAAAGAGGATGACAGAAAAAAGTACATAAATTGTTAAAAAAGGACTGGTTAATAGATTATTTATTTAACAGCCTACTAATAGAAGGTTACAGAGGGAGACAAAGCCAGGTAAAATACATTGTCTTAAAAATGTCAGTCCCCCTTCAGCAGCTTGGGTTTCGAACCCCTCCTTGTTGTGGCGTGCGGTCACCACCACAGCATTTCCTAAAATGGACTTCCTGAACTGAAAACTTCCTTCCAGATGCCCCCTTTCCTTCTCTGCTTATTAAACAGATTAGTGAGTGAAAGCAGACCAATGACGCCACATCACCCTTTCTAAATGAGTAATTCTAGAAGCTTTCTTCTTCAAATGAGTGCCATATTTCTGTTTGCAGGATTGATTGCACAATTCCAAAATAACACAAACCACTCAAATATTCAAGGATAAAGTCAAAATGTCATCAAAATCGACATACTTTTTAAAAGAAATAAAGTTTTTACTAGTTGAAAAATCTAAATTTAAAATGAGCTGCTTCGTTTAAAGTCATTAAAATGTGGACACTGCACTATTAAATAAATCGTTGGAAAAGGACAGCCATCATTATTAATTTTAAACTATACAGGCTTAATCCTTTGAGACAATTTGAGCAATTTCCAGCCAGTAATAGCAGAACCGATTTGAGTCAGAGCCCTTTTCACTCAGTAATTTGTGTATGTCAGGTATGATCATTGAAAAAGAGAATCCAATTAGTCTGCAAATTGAACTCTGACAGAGAAACCTACTCCAGGTTGCCATCTCCACAGGATGTGACTGTTCGTAGATGGAGACACTTCCCTCAGTTGCTACTGATTCATTTGACACACAGGACTTCCAGGGGAGAGAAGTAGTGTTTGTGCTTCAATGCAAACCTGACCAGAATGAGCAATAATCTATTGAGTAAAGAGCACACAAACAAACACAAAAAGAAGCAGGCAGGAGAGTCCACTCCGGTTTCACTACTGCACCATAAATACACCCAAGTGTAATGGAGACCTTTTGATTGTATCTTACCATCATGAGAGCACTACAAACATCCCTAAATGTTTTATACGGGCTGAAATAGTCACATCGATTGGCTTCAGACAGTGCATATTATCTCACATGAACAAAAATATAAGGTAACGACTTATTTTAAGGTATCTTAAATAGTTGCCTAGTAGCATGCATATTACTAGAATATTAGCCATTTAGTACTGAAATAAATATAAATGCCTTATTCTACATGACCTTATTCTACATCCCCTATTCTACCCAATACATAAACTTAACAACTACCTTACTATTAATAATGTCAATAATAGTGAGGTTAAACAATTAATCACATCCAAAATCATTTTTACATTATATATATGTGTGTACTGTGTATATGTGTTATGCATATCCTTTATTTTTTAATTTCAAAATGTTTATAGCAAAATTTTTGCTTTGCTTCATTAAAAATACAATTATTTGGACAACATGTTTTCCAGCAGAATGCTTCCTCATGACTATTGAGAATGTGTTTTCGAGTGTGAAAATGGAGGTCGTACCTACGAAAAGATGTGAGCCGTAATTAAAGCCCACATACCGAAGACGTTCTCCTCCGTGGGATTCACAGCTGCAGAGGTGCAGGTTCCCACTTGGCAAAAAAGATTGAATTTAGCCCACATCTCTGCATAGGAGCACATCTGATTCATCAGCAACAGTGAAATGATACATATGTAGCAATGCTTACAAACACATTCTCTTCAGTTACTCAGAGCCCTGTGCAATGACTCTTCCAAAGAAACTAAACAAAAACAAAAGAAAGTACAAGAACAAGAAAATGAGGGTAATTGCTTCCTGAACCAATTAGGCCGAAAAAAAAATGTCAATACTTTTTAGTGCCTGCTAATGAGCAGGGGGTATAGAGTCATGCATTGGTTATGTTTACCTTGCACAAAGTCCCACGGTATTCATTAGAGGTCACAAGAATATTAGGCTGATGTTGCTTAGTGATAGGCAGAAACAATAGCTGTTTCTGTTCAGAAGTTCTGCTGATGTGATGCCAACGCTAACAACACCCACGTCTCGATTTTCTGTCGCCACCTCCCCTGTTCCCCTTCATTACGAGCTCGCAAAGCCTCACACCCACTTCGGAAATCATTACAGACGAGAAATCCGCGTCTACTATAATCCGCACTTTAAAAATTAAGCATCAATTCAGACAGCAACTGGAGCTAACGTCAACATAATTCCCCCTGATGCGTGATTCTGCCTCTGGTGTGAACATTTATGGAAAAACAATAATGTGCTCGTAGGAGCATGTGATCTGCAGCCTGAGCACCTGAATAATGGCAAGCCGGGCTGTGAGGGTGCCATAACGCGGCAAGCCCTCGTCTCAGGCACCTGGTCATTAGAGGGGGGAAAAGCCCAGAGGAACTTGTTAAAGGACGAAGGGAAATAGTGGTAAATAAGGTTAATTGGGGCGATCTGTCAGAACGGGGACGATGCATTCGCTGACATGACACCAGCCATAACACGACTCCCTCCATCGCTGTTCATTAGGGTTATACAGGGAAGAGAGAAACTCGAAAGAGACGGCGAGAGCGGGAGAGCAAATTGACACTTATTGCAGGCAATGTGGGAAACAGTGACAGAGTAAAAGGACAACAGAGAGACCAGGAGAAAGAACAGGGTGTTGGAAAAACCGTGAGTAGCAAAGAAAGAGAGTGAGTATAGAACGACAGAGAGAACTTGGAATATCAGAGGAAATTGCTTTCAGATACAACATTCTCTACAACAACACAATGTCTGCCGTTGTTTGTGCACTTGTTTAAAGGGGTCATATCATGAGGAATCAAGCTTTCCTTGATCTTCTGACATAAAAGTGTTCAAAGTGTTCTGAACTCAAATCCTCACCCAGTCCCCAGTCTCCTGTTGAAACGGAGCTCATTGTACAATTCTTGGGTTTCTGAGCAATTTTGGTCCATAAAAGGAGGAGGAGCGGTCTGTAAAATGAATGTAACAATAATAATTAAAAAAGTATTTGTATTTCATTTACAATAGGCCAGGCAAGCTTTAATGACTGCATGGTTGTCAAATAGGCTCCTCTCAATAGTAAGCTAATACATCAAAATAAATATTCAAATCAAATTTGTTCTCTAAATTGGATAAGAAATTACATTTTCTTCCTTATCAACCTAGTAAATATAATCAGATGGTGCATTTTAAATCAATTATCTTGTAGGTGCAATGGGTTCAGATGTTCTTGGTTTTAGTTTCAGGGTATATTTACGCAACAATGATGTAATAACATTTTTATTTAAAAAAAATGATTTTCCATATATCAGTGACAACAATTTCAAAACTATTCCCGTGTACACACAGAGCCTTAATAACAGTGCTGTATTATACATGCTAAGCTAGTAGTTGGCAACATCACTTTGTAAAGAAACACTGTGTGGACACTAATATGCATGCACACAACATCAGCCTTTTCAGAAATTAGCATTAAAAAAAAAAAAAAAAAAAAACATTTTTAATAAAAGTCTGTGATTGAATTGTTTAAATCAACAGTCAAAATGCATGAAAAAAATCTATTTTATAGGAAAAGGGTGTTGCGTAAACACCTCTTTTTAATTACATTTGAAATGTAAAAAAAAAATAATTATAAGTCTAAAATCATGCTTACTAAAATGTTTCTATAATTAACAGGTGACCTTGTGTAAAAAAAAAAATGCAATAACAACAAACAGCAGTTTTGAAAAAAAAAAAAACTGGAAGTTCTGTGGAAAGAAAAACACAACCACAGAGGAATGAATGCCAAACTCCTGCTGACTCACTGAGGAAGTTAGAAGAGAGGCAAAATCAGGCCAAAGATGTCAACAGTGAGGTAAACGAAGGAAAGAGAAAATCAGAAAGGAAAGTCAGACATGAATTGCCAACGATATCTAATTGGACTAAACATACCTTAAAACACAAATAAAATGACGAAAATGTATCTTCATTGTTAAAGTTACAAATAGCATGATAGAGGTGTTTCCACCTCTGAATTGCGCGATATAAACTTGCAATTGGGAGTTATGAAGTCAGAATTGCGAGATACTGTATAAAGTAGCAGTTGGAAAAAAAAGAAACTGAATTGTGTGATATAAACTCACAATTGCAACTTACCGGAACAGTAAGTTTAAGGCCCGGTTTCACAAACGGGGCTTAGCTTAAGTCAGGACTAGGCATTAGTTCAATTAAGATATTTAAGCAACTTTTATAAAAATGCCTCATAAGAAAATATTAAAGGTGAGCATCTTAACACAGAACAATGACACTGACATGTTTTAAGATATGTCAGAGCAAGATATTTTCATCTGAGACAGCTCAAACATGCAATTTAGTCTGGGACTAGCTTAAGCCTTGTCTGTGAAACTGGGGGATAAAGTCAGAAGTGTGAGATATAAAGTCGCAACTGTGAGAAAACAAGTCAGAATTGAGTCATATACCTGGAGACTCGCACTTTATAACTTGCATTTTCACATCTCACAATTCTGAGAAAAATAAAAATAAACAATGGTGAGTTACTTGCAATTGCAAGTTTAAATAATGGAATTCAGACTTTTTTTCTTGTAATTGAAACTTTTTTTCTTTCACCATAGGACACATTGATTGTCAACTACCCATACACATATGACATAAAACAGTGGTAAATTTTAAAACAGTCATTAAATACAATGTATGTATACGATGCCTGAAAACGTTGCATTGATTTGATGCGGAGCTACAAAGAAAGACGTTTGAAGAAGGAAGAAGGGCTGGGTGTATAATTACAGTGTCACCAGATCATTTATTTCCTCACTCATTAACTTCACAGAGCCTCCGGTCCACACCTCAGACCCCACTAACCGTCCGTCGTCAAACCGGAGTCAAATCTCCTGGTGCAACAAAATCAGTGAGTTAAAGCACTCAGAAGAAAGGGGCCCAGTGTTAATGAAAACGATAAGACAATCACTTCCGCTGCCGGCTCATTAGCTGAGAGTGAAACGGGAGAAAGAGATGATAAGAGGAGCAAGGGAGGAGGAGACGGTTAAATATGTATGACATCACTGCTTCTCAATTATCACACCACTTCTCCCTTTTTTCCCCAACCACATCAACAGCAGGGAGGGGATTGTAAAAATACTTAATTGGTGAGTGGAAACTAATTATATTACCGTATCTTTCATATCTGCCTCTGACGTCAGGAAAAGTGCACTCCAGGCACTGCTAAGACTAAACTGCAGCATAATTTCTCATTGAATTAAAAAGTGATCTGTGTAATTGAAAAACTGTTGAAAAACTTTATTCTCTCAGTTTAATATGCAGACACAAGCTGATTTTCCTGAAAATTATAAGTGTTGGCAGTGTTGACTGAAAACTCAAAATCTGTTTAGGCTAATGTTAGTTTTTACATATTTGACCTTCTACTGTTTAAATGTTTGATAACATTTTTAAATGCAGCATTTCATTTTTATTAACAATGTAAAACTGTACACTTCAAATCCTTAGTCTTGCGCTGAAGTAGGGATCTGAGTCATATCTACACACTGGAATATTTAGAAGCATAGCCTTGCTTCCGCGCCTTTAAAGCTCATAGGAGCTTATTCTGGCAAAGCTACTTTACAACCCACCTTCTGGGTTAACCTGTGTCCATCAGATGCCTCTGAATACTACTGGACGAATCTACAACCAATCAGACCACTCATTCCGATGACGTAGGTGTAGTCACAGGAATTATGGGCGGGCCCAGGCTATTAGAAGCCTACAATCCACTCCAAATGCCATGACAACACTTTGGAATGAAACTGGGAAAAGTCTAGTTTAAAGGGACACTCCACCCCAAAATGAAAATTTTGTCACTTACCCCTATGCAAGGGCATTGAATTAAGGGGGGAAGCCAGGGGCACGTGCCTAACAATATCAATAGCGACTAACTGTCCCTAGCAATAATTTTGATCAAACAATTAAATATATGTATATGTTTTTGTAATTTTGGACTCATCTGAATAAAAAGTATTTGCGTTACTTCAAAAAATTCAGATTGAAGCATTGCAGTTGGAATATTCTGATGAGGTTTTTTATACTTTGCTGGACCTAGACAGAGTTAATTGTCTGGCAGTCAATGGAACAAGTCACAAGCATCTCATTTTTCATCTAAAATCTCTTAAACTGTGTTCCCGAAGAAGAATGAAGCTTTTACGGATTGAGATGACATGGTGGTAAGTGAATAATGTTGGGGTGGAGTATCCCTTTTACCTACTAAACTTACTTTACAAACACTGTCAAACTCATTCATGTTTAATAGATTGATGGAATTATCCTTGTGCGAACTTATAATTTCTGTATATGGTCCTTGGGATGTTTTACTCAAATTTACTTTTTTTTTTTTTTATAGTCTTTGAGATGCATTCCAGCTTTAGACCTCATTAGCTGGTTTTTGAATAACCAGCTTTGCCCTCCAAATCCCAACCTTTGTCCTTTGACTTTCACTGTACTACATATTTTCACTTGGATGTTTAAATTGCTCACAGCCCTCGCATTTATTTAACGAGCAATTCATGTACTGTACACAAAGCCTCGTTATGAGGAAAAGATCTGATCATGGTAATTTTTTGTTATTATTTATTTATTTATTTATTTATTTATTTTATAGGATGCAAGCACTCCCTGAACCTTAGTATATATATTTACTATATATATTTTTTTTACAATATGTTTCTTATTAACACTGCTGAAAACATGTTTTGGCTGCAATGTGTGTGGGTGTGTGTGTGTGCGGAAACCATGACGTACTATGATTCAAAACGTTTCAATAAAATAAAAAAATAAATCCATATTTTCAATCCACATCCACACATTCAATTGATCAAAATTCCAAGAAAAGACATTTTAATGTTACAAAATATTTAAATTTAAAATAAAGGCAGTTTCATCAAGCAATAATAATAAAATAATAATACTTTATCATGGTTTTAACAAAATTATTTAGCAGCCCAAAACTGAAAACAGCTTAGGAGCAAATCAGCATATTATAAAAAACAAATAAATAAATAAAAGAATGATGATAAGGCTGGAATAATGGCTGCTGAAAATACATCACAGGACTAAAATAAATATTTTAAATATATTAAAACAGAAAACAATCATTTTAAATGATAATACTATTTCACTTTTTAATTAAATAATTGTGGTCCTTATTTATTTCAACAGTAATTTCAGAAATCTTAATTATTCCAAATCTTGGACTGCTACAGTATGTATGGAGTATAAAATGCCCAGCTTAAGAGTTCAGTGTAAAAACACTTACAGCTGAACCAGAGCGAGCAGCTAATTTCCATGACTCGTTTAATTTGCACACATTTTCTTTTGCACCTTACGCTGTAAAAATCATACAGAACATAAGAAGCCATACAAACGCTCAGGCCGTTTAGCAGGCGGATCAAAGTAGCCAAAGCAATCACTGTTCATAAACCTTTTAAGCACACTCAGCAAATGAGATTAGGCAGTGCATCGTCCCGCCGTGGCAGGTTTCTTAATGAAACAGGCCCAACATGACTGTGCATGTGTCCCATCAGTTTGCAATCCCCACCTCTAGCGCTGCCATCTGTGGCACCGTTTATGAGATGCTATCTGATCGGACTGGCAAGTCTATCACAGCTCAGCTGCTTGTGTTAAGCGAGATGGCTGCACCATTACACGGCTCTAATCTCTCGGCCATGCTCTCCAGTTATCCGATCAGACGATGAGGCCATTTCCTTCTCCACCCGCAGATCTAATTATGGGATGTTTGGCCCGTTTCAGACCTGTCTGCGCATGAGCCCCCACAATCTTAGCCTGGGGGCATGCTGATATCGGTCTATCGTGTGTCACTTTTCTCATCTGACGGTGCATTAGTGTCAGCTTTGCTGAGATACAGCCCGGATGATTGGATGTTGAGTACTCACAACTCTACAGTTTCTGAAATCGCAGACTTACAATAACCTGATCGTGGGAAGCAGAATGTGCCTATAAATATACAGTGGACTGTGGCAATGATATTGTTTAGCTGTCATTGCACAGTCAAAAGAGTAGGAAAGAAAGATTATATGGATGCTTAAAAGATACAATAGCTGAACAACCTTTGTGTGGTGCCTGCAATGTCAGTCAAAGACTGCACTGATTCATACTGGAGAAATTACCTGAAAACTGTAGCAAGCCACGAACAACTTATAGAAAATGTAGTTACCACAGATTTCTTTTCTTTTTTTTCTTTTTTACAATTTCTTTACAATTTCTATTAAGAAGTCAAAGCAATCTGTCACAAAAACAATGACTATTTCATTTGAGGTGATGCCAATGTCAACAAATCGATTAGGCTTGGTACAACTTTACAATTTAACAAAAACAAACAAAAAACATTGTAGTCTAAACAAATTTAGGTAATAAAAATTAACAACTAGAAAACAAGGAAGTATAAACATACATTTTATATAATAAACAACTTGTAAAACAAGAAATCTGAAAAATTCCCATTAAAAGCAACTAAATTATAAAACATGCTAAATTAGACACAACTACAAAAACTAGAAAACATGAAAATATAAACAAATGTTCATTAAATTATCTAATAAACACACATGCAAACTCATCAAAAGGTTAAAGCTGACAGTTGCTGGGGGGGTTTGGGGGGGTGTATGTGTAATTGGAAGTCCCCACGACTGAAAAAAATTAAAGTGTTCGCGCGAACAGATTACTTTTTATGCGCGCGAGTTCTAGAATTGCGCGCAGAGGACATGTCACGCGTGTGCGAGAGTTTGAAATGAGCTTGCGGGCTCCCATTTCCTCGCTTGCAGATCTGTCTTCCTCTCACAGATATGCCGCCATACACCTCCCTCTCTTGACAGGCGCGAGCTCAGTTGAGATTCCGATCGGCCCAGATCGACCACCCCCCCAAAAAAAAACCTCTCCGTTTCGACACGATTCACGAATTCACGTGAATGACCCAATTGACAATGAAAATAGCTATTGTCGCAGAAAAGCGACAAGTTTGCATGTATGAATAAACTAGAAAACATGTAAGGGCATGCATACATATTCATACGAGGTGGCAAAATCATGCTAATTTGAGCTTGATTTTGTCACAAAACAGAACCACAAGATCCAATTGCGAGTACAAATATGTTTATTAGACTACTTCAGCAACAATGACAGCAGAAGACTGAGGAGGTGAGGAGTACAGATATACCGGCAGTGCATCCTGGCGCTCCCAGAGGAACTTACCTGGCAATTGTAATCATCAATAAGAAAATGATCCAATATGTCCCAAGCAGGTACCCAACTCCTCTCCTCCAAACCGTAACCCTTTCAGTTCCCCAAGTACTCATCCCCTCCGCCTAGAGTCCAGAATACGGTTCTCTGACTAAACAGGTTCCCCATCTACAAGTTGCGGCAGTGGGGGAACTGGGGTATGCGGATTAATGGTAGCATGAAAAGCAGGCTTTAATTTGGAAACATGAAAGACGGGATGAATCCTCCTGTACGCTGGAGGGAGTTTAAGGCGGACTGCCAATGGACTAATGATCTTGGTGACAGTGAATGGACTAATGTCTTTGGGAGCAAGTTTATTACAAATGGTTCGGAGGGGAATGTTTTTAGATGAAAGCCACACTTTTTGACCAACGATGTAAACGGAAGGCTTTGATGGGTGGCGATCAGCCTTGGCCTTGGTGCGCACCCCCACCTGGAGGAGGGTCTGTCTGGCCCTCTTCCAGGGGCGTTGACACCTCTGGATAAATGAGTGAGCAGAGGGAACCGCAACTTCGGACTCCAGACTGGGAAAAATAGGTGGCCGGTACCCTAAACTACACTCAAATGGAGACTCATGGCAGACACTGGTAATGAGTTATGTGCGTACTCAACCCATGAGAGCCCAAACATTGCAACATAAATTCAAGGTCTTGGTTGGCTCTCTCTGTCTGACCATTACTCTGTGGATGAAACCCAGAAGAAAGACTAACAGTCGACCCCAACAATTGACAAAACTCCCTCCAAAATTCTGAAACAAATTGAGGCCACCTGTCAGAGACCACGTCTGTCGGGAAGCCATGAATGCAAAAAGCGTGGTCATTGACAGGGGGCAATCACTGTATCTCTGGCAGAAGATATACAGTAAATATCTTGTGCAGAGCCATAAAATGAGTAGCCTTCGAGAACCTATCCACCATGTTCGCCCCTGTTTCAGGGTTGGCATCATCTGAAGTCCACAGTGGGGTTGGCATCATCTCTTCTTAAGTGTTCTGGATCCAGGCTGGAACTTGTGAATTCCTAGTTACCATGGGATGACAATTAGCGTAGCTGCTGTTCAAACTAAGAAAATTAAGATTTGTTAAACCAGAGCTAAAAGATTAATAATGAACATCT
>JAUMHQ010000069.1:16167597-16178607 GCA_032361165.1 Enteromius paludinosus
ATCTATCTATCTATCTATCTATCTATCTATCTATCTATCTATCTATCTATCTATCTATCTATCTATCTATCTCTTGTCTGCTGTTGCTGACATCATGTCTTATGCACTAACCTGGAGCAAGGAGTTTTTAGTCAAGGGTATGGTACTGTATGCATTGTTATGGCGTTATCAGCCAATCAGTAATGTCAATCAGGATGCTATTTTCTTGCTGCTCTGTTTATGACCTAAAACAGGCTTTAAACATCAACTGTGTGAGATTAGATGGCAGTATTCAGGTTGCTACTTCCATGGCTAAATGTCTTAGATGAGCAACCACCATTGAAATAAATGGGAATGAATACATCTCTCATTGTATACGGAAATACCTGGCCTCTTTTAACAGCCCAATGCCAGACACAGAACTTCTGCAGAACTTGGTTTAAGTGGGACATTTGTATTGCCTGATGCAATAACATCAACAGTTCCAT
Organism: Enteromius paludinosus; assembly: GCA_032361165.1. Lineage (NCBI taxonomy): Eukaryota > Metazoa > Chordata > Actinopteri > Cypriniformes > Cyprinidae > Enteromius > Enteromius paludinosus. The sequence continues at coordinate 16,168,065 of JAUMHQ010000069.1, forward strand.
GAAACATCTCAGCAAACTTAACTACAGATTATGCTAGCGTGCAAATTAGCGGTTAACGTTCTCTCCGTACCAGACTTTGATGTCCGGTTTCAGAAGAGACCATCCCCATCCATAGGGTGCTACCTTCATTTGCATTCATAAATATAATCCCTTAATATGTACACCAAGGGCCTGCAAATTATTCATCAATTATAATCTCCATTCCTTAAATGTTGCTATTATTGAAGTCATTTTCTGCAGGGGAAAGGCCACACTTTTACTTTCTCTTCAAATTTTCAAGTCATTTGAGTAGAGAGAACACTTTCCATATTCCTCTCCCAACTGATGTGAATGGTTAGGCATTTAATTAAATTTGCTGTACATAAAGTCATTAGCGAGCTTTTTGAAAAATGTTATGCTCAACTGAGTCTAATTATTACCCAGTGAAAGCTGGCTTCAAAGTTATTGTCTTTGATGATGATACACGGTCTCACATCGGCTGTTCCTTTGTGATCTTCAGGCGCCTTCTTCCTCAAATTCACCTTCTTTTTGCCAGAGTTCAAAGAAAACAGGGATGTATTTTTAGCTTCTCCGATTAGGTAAAACCATAACCATATTCTGATCCAAAAAGCTGAGAAACTTTTCTTTCACCAACTTTGTATACTTCATAAACTTTTCAGGCAAAGGAAATTGATGTATTGGTTAAAAAAAAAAAAAATGTAAATTTTTTTAGTAAAAAAAAAAAAAAAAAAAAAAAAATGTATATATATATAATGAAATTAAAATACATTAATGAAATAAAAGTAAATAAATGAAGATAAGTAAATAAATAAAATAAAATCACTACCATTCAAAACTTCTGGGTAGGAATGTATTTATTTATTTGTTTATTTGTTTGTTTTTCATTCAAATAATTTAAGAAATTCATATTTTTATTAATCTGCTCTAGTGTAAATATTTTAAATGTGTTATACCCAGTCATTGGTGTTTATAATCTTCTGAGGTTAAATGTATCGAGAAAGCAGTAAATATCACTGATAAAATGTGTGCTGTTTGGTAACTGTGTTCTCTTTTCCCTATAAAGTAGTACTAGTATCAGCGACCATCACAATCAAATTAATTATGTAGTTTATTTGTTTAAACAGCATGCTTGTTTCATTTCAGATGTGAGGAGAACAGTGCAAAGGAACCTGTTGCCAAGTGAGCCAATGTAAAAAAGCAGCCCACACAGGAAACTGAACACAGCTAAGACCACACACACTGCTATGAGTCTCTTCAAATATGTTTTTTTTGTCCTACAGAACGCATAAATAATATACACTTTGAAAATGCCAGGTATGTGATGTGAAAGTTTCAGTTTTGATTGTTCCTAATATATAAAGTTACACAGTACATAACTGTTTACCTGCAGTCGCAAATGAATCCCAAGTTATTTTGTGTGAAAGCTAAATATTTTTTCTCAATAAACCAAAAACAGAAAATATCTAAACTTATTTTGTCCTCAGATTCTTTCTTGTAACTCTCCCCTCTCAGTCACATACCTGTCTGATGGCTCATCATGCAGGCCTTTGTCTTCACAGGTGTGAATCATGGCATAAGTAATGATAGTTCTCGCCTTCTCGAATAGACCCTTTCCACTCAAAAAGTGACTTAGAAAATTAAAATCAATATACTATTTTCTGGGAGTGAGTAAACAAGATGATTTTCACATAACCTTGAAGCAAAAACACTAAGTTGCAATGTCCAGTTCTTAAAAGTCTTGTAAACAAAAGTTCTGTATGTTTTTCAATGGCCTTTTTTCAGTGACTTCAAAATTTGAGTTTTTCACAAACCACACATAAACGTTTCTTTCTCAAAATCACAATCATGTACATAAATCTCACTAACGTATTATTGTAGCCCAGTTTGTGTTGTTTACAGTGTTACTAGACTTTAGCCACTTATATGTTTTTAAGCATCTGAAAAAAGCACAAATGTCAGGCCATGTCAGAACTTCTCCAGACCCAGATCCCAGAGGGTTAAAAGTGAATCAGTGAACCTTTTTGTCGAAGGACCAGGCTGAGTTGTAGCTCTTTATTACAATCATAGTCAGAAAGTCCGAATCGGCAGCATGCAAACAGTACACTTGAGGCAAGGCAGAGTTGTGGTCAGTCATACAGGCAAGATCGGGGCAGGCAGCAAGAATCATAAATAGGATAAACAGTCCAAACGTGAAACAGTACAAAGAACTCTCAGAATTGACCACCTAGGCAAATCAAGACTTTGCTGGGAAGTGAGGCTCAGAGATGAGTAGATATAGGGTGGGGCCTAGACAGGGCGTGGCCAGCAAAGCACGGGCTCAGGCCCAGGTACATGGCAGGGAGAAAGAGTCAGAACTCTGGCGGTACAGAGGAGAAGCCTCCAACGTTACAGAACCAGTCTTTTAAAATGAATTGTTTTAACACTGCATAAAAAACAAACAAACATAAATATCAATCAATCAATCAAATTTGTCTACACAAAGATTTACACCACTAAATAATTAATCTATTTTCAATATTTGCCAATATGAAATCAAATCTACATTTTTAAGACATACATATGAACATTTGTAAATAAATAATGTATAAATAAATATTCACCTTAAAAGTTTGCATCTCTACAAGCTTCAAAAGACAGTCTTTTACATTTTACAATCATTGATTGCTTTACTTTGAATTATTAGAATTAAACTAATTATTCATGCTTACAGCCAACTTCCTTTTACAAAAGTTGAACATGAAGCAAGGCCTATTGCAGTATGTTTCACGATTTCAGTTTCAAAATGTTATGTTTACCTCAATGTGCTACTTTTCATTAATATTTGTTAAATTTAAGGTGAAAACTGTTTCTATACACCACTTTATTTCCAGTGCCATGGGAGAAATAAAATACATGTACAGTATGCAATAAGTAAAAAACTGTCTAAAAATGGTCTGAAAGATAGGCTTATGTCCAAGTGGCAGTTCCTTTCATATTTCAGTGAGCTACATGTAGAAAAAATGTCAAGAGGCAGTCGTTTAATCTGTCAGCCCTCTTCCTCCTTTAATTAGTGAGTGTGACAGACCTCTGACAGAAAAGGGTGAGATCTCAGTCGGTAGGTGAGCTACAGCGATCAAACTCAAGTTGTTTCGAGTCAGCTAGTGGGACACAGCCTTTATTATCGCAGTCATTATTCCTCCAACATCTAGATGCTGTTTTGCTGAACCCTCAAAGGTTAAACCCCCGTTTTCTGATTCAAACACCATTGATCTCAGTGCCTAGCCTCCTCCCCTCAGCTCAGCCCAACTCAGCAAAATCACAAGCTTTAAAAGCTTTAAAGCCAAGCCCATTAAAACACAATAACTCATTAAACGAAAGAGGTGTTTCCACTGTTTTGGGATGCAATTTAGCATTAGAATTCACTGACGAAAATCCCTGTTTGCAATTTAAGGATTCGTCAGAGCACAAAGTATCTGAAGTATCTAATGATGCCACAGCTCAGCTAAAAGATCCATCTCCTTCCTCAGATGAAGGTTTCTAAGTCTTCCTATGGGAAAGAGACGAGTGAACCTGACACTAAAGGATCCATCAGCAGGCCTTCAGCTAAAAGGAAACAGCAGCAAAACAGAAGAGATCAACAATCATTGCGCAGGGACTCTTGTCTATTCTTACCGTTAAAGAAGAAACATCAGACTGCAGTTCCATATGGAGTCATTTCTGCTGTTGGTGCTCCGGCAGAAAACTGTTGCCGTGTACTATTTATGACATGCTACCACAAATTTTAAATGATTTTCAATGGTCGCTTTATCCCGTCCAGTGAAGGCAGACTTTAGCTAGTGGCGCGGTGTCTGGTGTAGATGCGGTGTTACTCACCAATCCAGAAGAACTAATGCAACCTCAGCGTCCAATCGCAGACCTTCCACTCCTGTTCTCTCCAGCGCTCGAAAGCTGATCTCATATTTACACGACCCTACTTCTTGCCTTATCGTTCCGCAGGCGTTTTCCTTTTTTGTTTTTTCTCTTTCTGTCGCTTGGCTCGGCTGCTCAAACACCATTGATCTGAGTGCCTAGCAGCTCAGCAAAACCACAAGCTTTAAATGCTTTAAAGCCAAGCCCATTAAGTGATGTTGACAAACAAGTTTCGGGAGGAGCTCTGACGCAATGATACAGCTGTTTCCAATCCCCTACTCAGTCTCGACCAATCAAATTCATAAGCCTTCCCCTTAAATGAGCGGGAGGTGAGGTGAGCGGGAGTCGTGCCGGACATCGAGCTCAGCCCTGGTCAGGGTTCTACCCCCTAGGGTTCCATCTTCCAGGGCTCGCTCCCCGGACAGCACGCCAAATATGCCTACATTTTTATCATAAGAAAGAGCGAACTCGTGAAAACACAATAACCCATTAAACAAAAGAGGTGTTTCCACTGTTTTGGCTTGTAGTTTGTTTTGGTACTCAGTAATCTTTTGGTACTTTTGGTAATCGCTTACCCTGATCCAGTAAACTAATTCCTATTGTAGGCTACTACTCGTTTTAGTAAGAATCATTCACCCAAAAATGAAATTAGGAGGCCATTCAAGATGGAGAGAGTCCAAACAGCTGATAAAAACATCAAAGTAATCCATAAGTACTCCACACCACTCCAGTTTATCAATTAATGTACTGTAAAGTGAAATGTTGCGCATTTGGTAAGAAACAAATCCATCATTATGGCTTTTTAACTATAAACCATCACTTCTGGACAAATTATGGTTCATAATTTAGGGATGTTTTAACGTAGTTTCGGGAAGAGCACGCTGAGTGTCAGCACAGCCGGCATCCATTGACGCTCATTAGTACTATCGCCCACTAGCCTATTAATTATCCCTAAATTTCATTTATCCGCCTCCGCATAAATACCATCTCCTCACTCTTCTCAGTATCTAGTTACGCATGAACCCGCCTTCCTCCCCTTCTCCGCCTTTTTCTTCGCACCTTCAAGGGGGGCGAACGGGACCGCTCCGAGCTCTACCCCTCGCTAGGGTTCCAATCAGCAGGGCTCGGGGTCCTCTGAGCTCCCGGCGCGCTCCCCGGACAGCACGCCAAATTTGCTTATTTAATTTGCTTATTTAATTTCAATGAAGAAGTGCAAATTCGTGAAACTTGGACTGTCAATCTGTGCACATTTCTTTTTTTGATTCATTTTTTTTTTTCACTGCAATAATGTGGATGCAGGTTTTTTGTGGTTGAAGTTAATAGTTTGCCCTGTTTACTTGCCTATACTGTTTTTTTTTGTTAGTTTTTTCCAAAAGGACTGCACACAATAAACGGAACTGTAACTTTCTTCAATTACAAGCCGTAATTCAATTACTCCAGTAGTTTGTCAGGAATGGTGTAAATACTGAAGTTTGGCACTGTTAGGTGGCTTGGCTGCGAACCAGTTATTGATCACAAATCCGGTACCAACAGAGGAATAACTGCTGACAACTCATGAATTCACCAAGGACATGGGTGTCCATTATTTAATCATCATTTCCTGGGGAAAGGGATCAGTTTTCCTACTCCTAACTTCCTCTCAATAGGAGCTGCCACTCCAGAATCAAAGCGTAAATTGCAACTGTTCCCTTCTCCTCATTTCTGCCTTGTTGCACTTCTTGACGTTAAAAGTGAGCCAATTCCCCCGTTTCCAGCATATAAAGGTAGAAGCATTTTAGAATGAGAAACGACACAAATAATTGATTTAACAGCACAAAAGAAATGTAAAGAACAGAAAAAATTGTTCTAGGTTATTCTTAGTATGAAAGAATTTATATTTATATTTATATCAAAGTCAATAAATGTAACATTATAATTCTAGGCGTGAGGTAATGAAGCCCCCATGAAGGCATATATGCGTTTGTACATTCAGCACATTTACAATTGCCATTCTCATTAAGTGCAAGTGCTATTTTCATATCATTACAGTTTTTACCTGCAGTGAGAAGAATTCATAACTAAAAAAAATAAAGCAGTTGCTGGTAATTACATTCATTTCAGCCTTCTTTTGAATTAAACAAATAAATGAATAAAACTGCCATTTGTTCTCTAAAACCTGATTGGATCTTTCCCTTGATTTGGCGTTCTAATAACACCATGGGAAATAATTGCTTTTCAAATCACAAAAGGGTTATGAGACATGCATCATAAATTTTGAAGAGTCTCAGGTCTTTTGTGCCGTTTGCTGTTCAATGAAGGAAAAAATACAGGGAACAAAGTGAAAAAGAGGAAAGCACACTATCTGATAGACTTGGCAGAAGCACTCATGCAAGAAAAAAAATCTCCCAGAATGCCATAGTTCCTGCTCTCACTGTGAACCACAGAGGCCCAACAGGCTAAATGCACAGAAAGAGAAATGGAGATAAATAAACACTCCTCTCACTTTTTATTACCTCTCAACATCTTCTCTTTATTGATCCACTAACTTGACACACTTCAGATGAAGAACATCACTTTTAGAACTGAATCGCCTGTTTTCATTTGTATTAGAAGTATTAATTTTAAGCTCTGCGGATATCTCTAGGTTTCAAAAATGCATGAATCATTTAGGCGCTGAATTTATTTGTATTTAAATATAAATGAGAAGTTGGAGATCCACTTTTTTCATTAAAAAGATAAAGAGGAGATACTAGGGGAATGTACCACATAGACAAGGATGGCACAGCCACAATCTTAAATTTAATACAACAAAATTGGTATATATAATGATAGTTTTTATTTGATGGAAATTCTAAGAATGTTTTATACATAGCGCTGCCTATTTTTTGAAGGTCAGTTAAATAATCTACAAATTGAAGGCCTTTCATCTAATTTTGACTTTTTATGATTTGGAACTGAAAAGATAAGATGAATAAAAATGAATAGAAAATGTGCCTGGAATAAACACACAACTAGCTTCACACTGAGTAACACTTCAGACAAAATACTTTAAACAGCAATACTAATCATGTTAAATGGATTTGATGAATAATAATAACAATAAAAAATAAATAATAAAAACAGTATATGAGATAACCAGCTAAATTGGCAGGTCATCACTTCATATTTCCCATTTGGTTGGACTTTTTGAAATAAAGTACATGAAGGATCTCTGCATTACTATGAGACTAGCAGTAGCTTTAAACAAACTCCATTTATAGTTTCAAAGGTGTATTTCCTGTTTATCAGTCTCCCCATCCACCTAAGTAAGTCTAAGAAATACATCAGCAAGACTTCATCTAAAAGGAGCAGCGGTGGCAAAACACACCTGCTGAGAGAGCACAGGCCTTCTCCTCTGAGAGCCTCCTGCGGCAGGTGAATGGGTCTATCACCTTTCATCTCTTCCACACTGAGGAACGTCACGCTGCAGGAAACATCTTGATGTTGTGTCTGCCCACACTCACACCTGAAAACACCTAGAGACAACGATTAACTCACTTCACAGTTTACTCAAGCTTACCAAACTCAGATGATAAATGATAAACAACTAACCTAGAAAAACTGCTTTACTCTAAGATAGATTTATTATGTTAATGGTTTTCTGATTTAACCAAAAAAAAAAAAAAAAAAAAATTTTTTTTAAGAATTCAAGCAGAGATTAATGTGACAGTAATGAAACATTGTCTTTCCAGTTGTTACAATACAAACATAGCAGATCTAAGGAGACAAAGGTGCTTCGCAATGTCCTAGAAGTAGCTTTTTTGTCTTCGGGTCATATGATGCGATTTCAAGTTTTCCTTTCTTTTTGGATTGTTACAAGCTGTGCATAGTTAAGATCCCTAAAGTTGCAAAGACCTTAGATATTCTTTATTAAAGATGACTTAAACCAATATTGTGAAAAATGATTACAGCTTTTGTTATGAATATGTTTTAATAAACCATGTAGTTTTGTTCTAGATTCTTTCTGAAGAGGGAAAAGAAAAATACTGAACCCAAACTTTGGAATGGTAAATGGACTTTGTAGGTTTGAATTGGTTCAAAAAATATCTTTTATAACAACATTTCAGAATGACATGAAAAAGAATGCATCCTTTAATAAAAGATAACATCCAATGACAGATTTTTATTTTTTGGGTTACATGATTAGTTTTTAGGTACTAAGAATGACTTCCCTTAACCAAAGATTGTAAAAGCTGTCCTTTTGTACATATTCCATATCGCTTACACCTTTCCCCTCACATAAACCATATAAAAAACACTTTCGATTTTTTGCTTTCATTCCCAGAGAGGGTGGCTGTCTCATCAAAAGCTGATAATGACAGCAGTCCTCTGCTACTGGAGCAATGAGTGTTTGTATGAACAGTCATTCCTCTGAGGTTTTAACACCCCCACACTCATCCACATACTCGAGTCCATACATCTGTGGGTTTGATTTCCCTTGGTGTTCAAAGAACATAAAAAAAACACACAGAGAAACAAAACTAATGGAAAATATCCTGGTGGATGTGTCTGTGAACTCTGCATATATTTGGAGATAATCCAGCTTTGTGTTCTGTGGTAAAGCACCGCTCTCCTCCAGTGTCACAGCAACTTATCATTGCTATAACTATTATAAAAACATTAGGCACAGAGAATGCACACTAAGTCACCACTCTCATCGTATAAACAAGGCGGATGTAGCTTTGATCCAGCATTGACTTGTGATTTAACATCGGCTAGATGTCAGGCTGTTTAAATATAAGCCAGGCTGCTCAGATTTAGAAATGCTACGAGAGGATACTGTGTAATTAAAAAGGATAAAATGTTATTTCTTGAAACACATTTGAAGCCATCACTTGACCTCAGAGGAAAATGTAACGGCTCTGAGTTTGAATTTATCCACTTTGTGTCGAACCACCTTTCCTAAATGTCCTGAATATAGACAAATAGGCATACAATGAAGTGAAAACACGCTGTAAAATTAAAACTGATAACCCAGAATTTGCTTTTAAAAGATTTTGATGAAAAAACAAAAAAAAGGGAGTAGCCTGGCTTACTACCCACCTTCTGGGAGGCGGGCTTAACCTGCGTGCATTTGATGCCTCTGTATACTACTGGACTAATCTACACACAATTAAACCACTTATTCCAATGACGTATGCGTAGCGACAAAACCTGAAGCCACCGTAACTAATTGTAGCTAGCTTCAGTAGGAAAATGTCATCGCGTTACACCCGCCTCTGTCTGATTGGTTCCCATTTTTTTGTGATGCTCTAAATGCTCTAAAACGGCAGCTTGGCCAGACTGACTTTGCTCGCGAAATAGAATGTAGCGTCACAGGAAGTATGGGCGGGCCCAGGCTAAAACCTGAGCACAGTTTAAATGATTTTTGAGCCATCTTTTCAAAAAAATCTGAACCTGACAAAAAATATATATAAATTGTTACAGCTCACTCAGACAAACAGCAATCATTAAAAACTTCACTTAAAAGTTTACTTTTCTTTTCAATGCATGTTTGCTCCACATTACACTGCACACAAACAAAATTAATATTCATTCTGGGCACATCTGCCAAAACAAGCATTCATCTGCACTATGACATGATGATGCTTCTCGCTGTATTGACAGCGAACCACTATAAAAATGAATTGCTTGGCAAAGGCCACATCAATTTACTGACCCAATTTTCAGGGGACATGAGGCCGAAATCCGCTTATTCTGTTGCCTAAATGACTTTCGGGATCATAACCATTCCAAATAAGCTACCTCATGCTCTGGAGAGATTAAAAGTCCGGTCATAAGTCATGCGATTCATTAGGTCAAAAATAACTGACCGAAAAGGGTCGTTCTCGTCTGAGCCTGAACATTCAGTTCATGAAAGATGAGATTACATCATGTGACATCATTAAAATGCTATAAAATAAAACCTTCCACATTTATTTTAAAAATGTATGCATTTATCCACCTAACCATCCATTCTTCATCTAAATATGTTTTTATGTATTAGATTTATAATGTTAATAACAACTGGCATCTAATCTAAGAATAATGCTAATTATTTTAAATGAATTTGCAAGTATTTTTATTTAAAACAATATATATATTTTTTTTATAATTGACCGGTAGACAGACTAATATGTGAAATATGATGCAATTTGTTTGACCAGAAATCCCACTGAAGAGAATAAACAAATGCAACACTATTAAACATGAATGAATCTCATAAGTAAACGTATTAACATTGACAGTCCTAGATGACAAATGTCTGTGCAAAGACAGTTCCCGGCCCGGCTTTCCCAGAGCATATAAAACAGGATTACAGTATCCAGACAGTTCGAATCAATGTGACCTCTGTATGAATTCCATCAGTGAGAAGAGAGTTGAGCGGAGAGAGAGGATAGAGGGACGTCTGTTGAGCTCACCACGTGATCATATCCCACAAGTGTCCAGCCTGTGAATGAAAGCTCAGGACGCAGACGAAAGCTGTGCTGTAAGATCACCCAGAACCCCTTTCTCTGTATAAACACCCTGCTATGGCACCTGAGAATTCAATAGAATACAACCAGGGTTCGAATTACGGAGGAGCTAAGGGGAGCTCGGCTCCCCTGAAAAGGACCTGGGCTCCCCTGAAAGCCTACTTTGAGACATTTAGGGGGAG
>JAUMHQ010000069.1:16181371-16191668 GCA_032361165.1 Enteromius paludinosus
TTGATCTGTGCGTTTGTGAGGATTGGCCCTAATCCTATTTAATATTGATGTAGGCCTAAGCGCGGTTGATTCAGAACAGTGGACAGAGCTGATTGCCCTAACACTGACAACACTGACTGATGCTTACGTTTTGAAGTAAACTGTTTACTAAGTAAACAATAGGTTTACTGTAAACCTATTGTTTTAAATACCCCATTAACATGCACCAAAAGCGTTAAAGTCAGTCAGGGAGGATCCGCAAATAGGGCTCCCCCGAAAGCCACTTTGTAATTCGAACCCTGAATACAACGCACAAACAGGAGTGGATATGAAATCAAATTTCACCACATTTACCTTTCGAATTAATTGCTGGTCGTATCATAGTATTATTATTAATTCCTCTTATGTTTCAATCTCTTCTCTCCAGTCTGATATGGAACAGCCAATCAAATCAATCCTCGTAGATAAAATACATTTTAAGTAGAAATATGTCTAATTATGGACTTTTATGACTTTTAAAAAAAGGCTATTTTTCTTCCAGTAAGGAATGTCCCCACACGGTCAAAATTTACTGTTATTCCTATCTTTGTGGGGACAATTGGTCCCCATAAGGTGATAAATACCAGGTGCACACACACACAGTCTATTATAAGGGATAATCATATTTATAATTGCATCATGTTAACCACATGTGTTTCTGTATGTGCATACACAATCCTGAACATTAGTAATAAAATAGCTCAGTGAATCTCTCTAGTGACATGCTGATCATTGAATGCATGGATAATCAAAATGCAACAAACATAAAATGTTAGTTGGATCAATTATTTTTTATATCTGAAAATAATACAAAAATTACAGCAATGATAATCTGTAGTCAAATGTGTTGCACAGTAGAGCTTTACTGAAATGAAACCGCACAGGCAGCGATATCATGACAGAGTTTCTATTTTTTAAAATAAACACAAACATTACTCAGACATCAATCAGCACACGCCAATATCCCAATGCACCACAGCTGAGTAAGCCAGTAGGTGGAGTAAGAAAGGGGAAATGGCTTTCAGATTTTTAGCCCTCTGTTATTATTAATAATAATATTAATAATCATTTATAATAAAATTTATATGCACACACACATAAACACACAATTTGAAACGCATCATTAAAAACAATCTTGCAATACAGTGCTTATGATCTTTAAATGATACAAGTACTATTTTAGGATCCATCCCTTATTTTATGAATCAAGATTTCCCACAGTTTCTGTTCCATACTGAAAATCAATGGACACGTGGATGGAATCCAGCTGAAACAATGCCCATTCATTTAGCTCACTCAATAACTCGCTAGCTTTTTCCACACATTTGTGTCTGCCTTCTGTGCAGACTTTTTTTTTTGGTCTGTGCTAGAGCAACATTAGCTAAGAGGGAACATTGACCATGACGGTTACCACACAAATGCACACACACCATAATCATAAGCCATGCACTAATGCTCCGGTGAAGTAAAGGGCAGGTCTGGTTATGGTGGCAGCAGTCTGTGTTGTTTTCTACTGTCCGGTGTGCATTGTCACTCAACACAATCAACACACCCAGCAGTGTCTCTCTCGACCTCCGGTCCCCTTCTCAACAAAACATACACAATGGCTGCATCCGAAAGATCTAAAATGCAGCCTTCGGAGGCAGCATTCCAAGGCAGGAAGGGATCAAGGCATGCCCAAATTCAAATTCTGCTTTACTTCTTGTATCAGGAGGTACCTTCTTCTGATTGAATTTTGAAGGCCTGTGTTTCATTCTGTGCTAAAAATAAAGCTGCCATCTGAAAGTTGCGCTTGGTGGCCAGTTTGTGTGTAAATGTATATTTCTGACTAATGTTTTGATGGCTGCATCCGAAAGCCTAGGCAGCTGACTTGCTGGAGGTGCAGGAAGGCACTTTATAAATCATAGGCCTTTTGAGGCAGCGTAACGTTTTAGTGGTCTACAACAGAATAGAATGAGCTTTGGTGATAACTTAAAGAATATTTGATCCCTATAATACTGATTTCTTGCTAGAAATAACATCAAAAGTGTAAAAAGTTAGTCAGAAATATACCTTTACACAGAAACTTTCCCTATTTTTTTTTTTAGCTCAACCATCACGGAATGAAACGCATAGAATTGTGGGATATCAAGGCAGAAAAGGATACATCTATGCTGCCTTCAAAATCCGATCGATCAGAAAAAGGTACCTATGGAGACAGGAAGTAAAGCAGAATTTAAATTTGGAGGTGCTTTAATGTCTTCCTGCCATGGAATGCTGCCTCCGAAGGCAGCGTTTTAGAGCTTTAGGACGCAGCCAATGTTATTTCTAGTGAGAAATCAGCATGATAGTAATCAAATGTTAATTTAGTTATCACCAAAACGTGCTCTATTTTGTTGTGAATCATTAAACTGTTGCACTGCCTCAGAAGCCTGCCCAAAATAAGGTTTCATAAGGTGCCTTTCTGTTAAAATTAGTCTTCATTCAGGTCTACTTAATGCCATGCCATGTGACTCACTCGCAGTGTGTAGACACAAAGGCAGAACATTTATTCTCAGAAAAGTGCGGATTGTGGTGGCAGGCCAAGGATAACCACTCGGTGGGCTGGATTTGGCCCGCAGGCCAGACTATCACTGCATTGTGGTTCCTCTCTATCTTCTGCTCACACACAAAACCTACATCTGTGTCCCCCAGGCCATTTTCCTTCCAAAATCGCGGTGGAAATCCCTCACAAGGTTTGAAAAAAGTGACAATGGGCATTTTCTTGTTTGAGCAGTCATTACACATATGTGGCGGCTGTGCTGCTTAGAAACTGAAGCTCCCCTGATTGTTCATGAGAATTGTGTCAATTCTGCCTCGTATTAGTTCAGAATTAGGGTTCATTCAGGTCTGATTAGCAGTGCAATTTAGTTGGTCTGTGAAGATGATTACAGTCAATGGCCTCATTGCTGATGTGTGTCTGAGGGCATATTGTTTTCCACTTTGTCTCTTTCTTTCTTTTCAAAGCAGATGTGGAACTACAGAGAGAAAGTTTACAACTTGTTTTACCATTTGCCAACAAGAATACGACACTAAAAGGCATTGAGAATGAAACATATCCATTGTTGTATTATTACCTATTCAAATGCCATAATACAAATGACACCACAAACTCTGTTCATCAAAATGTTTTCTTTTGGGGAGACATATGGCATTGGATTTACAGTTATAACATGATGGGTGATACAATGGGCAACCCAAATGCAATACACTTGCAATGAAAAAAGCAGCTACTATTCAAAACAGCCTAGCAACTGCACACCAACACACTAAATACCATTTAGGACAATGTAGCAGCCATATACAGGAATGAGATTATCATAGGGATTTGGAGGTTGGCTTTTTAGACTTTAGTTACTAAATAACCACCTACAAATCTTTCAGAACACCCTAGGAACCAAACAGCAATGCATTCACAACCACCCACAACACCCTACCATCTTGGCGGTGAGTTTAGCACAGGTTTTGCACCACTCACTTTTTCTTTAGAAAATGCAAAAATGCAGTTTGGGTTTGAAAAATGTGTCATTTTCTATTCTGAGTGTTTTCCCAAGTGGATTTTTTTTACCTTGTATACCAGGGTATGTCAATATGGAAGAGTACCTGTCAGTCAGGAATCAGAACAGTCTGTCTATGTGGGACCAGTCATTTTTTTTTGCTGTCTTCCTCACTTTTTTCCCCCACCCATATTGCCATACATTTTGTTGCTCAAAACATTATAATGCATCCTAAACTTTAACACTTACATTTTTGCAGAGTTACATTCTTACAGAGTTTTACACTACTATGTTAAACATGTCGAAAATAACAAATGGTGGTCAATTTAACAGACTAGTCTTAATAAAAAATTGTACTATAATTACAAATTATACTATAATTTAGTTTTCAGTGATTAGATAACCATCTCGATTTCAAACAAATGCTCTTTGTAACAAACATTTAAAAAGTTAATTATTTTGCTCTCAAACATTTGAAAGACAATTAAAAGTTTGCATTGCTTTCCAAAGCCATTATGTAGCACTTAACGTACAGAATGATAAAACAATTTTGCAAGTGCAAATAAAAAACAAAACAAAAGCGTGCCTTTGTCCTTTGTCATTTTAATTATGCATGATATAAATACATGTCAGATACATCAAGATGAACAGGTGCTTATGAGAAACGTGTGTTTTGCACCTGCTTCAAATGAAGGTCTTTTATAAAGGGAGAACAGTGTCACAAAATCACCTTTTGAGACACTGACAGTGAGGTAATTGAAAGGAATAGAAGTGAATTAAGGGATCAGGCTGTGGTATATAATGAGACAAAGAAAGCACAGATTGTTGAAACTCATGAGCGCACAGACAAAGACAGACACGCAGCTGGTCCTGAGAGAGCAAAGCGGTCTTGTTATAAGAGAGCTGTGGTCCGCAGCAGACAGCAGGGCCCTTCGATTAGCTTGCTCACTAATGACACTAACACACCTGAGTCCTCAATGTCCTTTTTCCCCCTAGAGAGAAACACACCGATAAACACACAGGACACACACACGGACACCGTCAACCCAATACAGACACTCATCTTCTGCCCCGTTTGAACTCACACTTGAAGGGACAGAGAATAAGAAGGGCTGCATGGATGAGAAAGAGTTAGCTCAGGGACAGGGGTCTTAAAAAGAGATGCAACTATGATGGTCTTCCAACTATTAATATGTAAATATTATTTGTGGCATTAACATCCTGTGTTATATAAAATACAATTTTGCAATAACGATATTGATAATTGTTGATTTACCAGATATAAATTACTTGATAACACACACACAAAAAAAAAAAAAATAATAATAATCCCCCCCAAAAATATGTATATATTGTATCTATTAATCTATTGTATATACCAAACTGGGTATAAACAAATTTTATTTTAAATAAATTATTATATAAATTGCAATAATATTTGAAATTGACAATCTTAATTTAAAACAAAAATATTAACAATACAATACATTATTATAATTATTTAGATATTGTGATTTTGTCAATTTACAAAAAAAAGTGAATTGTAGCATATCTGTTATAACAAATATTGTTAATTATTACATAATTAAAAACAACAAAAGAGATACATTAAAAGATACATAAAAAGCTAAATTATTTTGATTTGTGTTAAAATTATACAGTATATAAACAAATAAGTATAATAGTTATTATCTAATATAGTTCATACTTCATACTTATACATTTTTTGTTTAGTTTTGTTTTAACATTAGGACTGTGAAGTCTCAAAAAATGAATATGTTCATATATTAACATATACTATCATATCATATCGTGCAGCCCTAATAATCTTTCAGAGAGCAGATAGTGTAGGGCTTGTTAACCAGACTCCCTGCATTGAAAAAGCATTCAAACTCTGCCTCTACGTTGCAGTCAGTGCTCCCCAATGATTCTCACTTGTCGCTCAATGGATGTTCAAAATCAGCGAAGGAACAAATTCATGGAAAACCCAATAACTGTGGTTTTTAGCACAGTGTTGTGGCAAGATAACAAGGCCAGCTATCTGTGCAGCAATTCTGAGAAGTGGCACATCAAGCTGTTCACAAGGGCAAGGAAAAACTTTATCTGCGCACGACTATAAGCTTTTTGTATTTACTGAGAATTTTACAGATGCTTGCAAGTGTCTTGCAATGCATTTTCTTTCTCCGCCGAGATCATCCATCCATAGTAATATCTTCATTCCAAAAATGCACAAAAAGAGGAGGGGTGGTGGATAGCAAGCTCAAACCTGACGGGTTACATGCTAAATAGGTACAGATGTCATACTTCAGTGTGTTACTTGCTGTTTCTAATTAAATTTACTTGCAATTTCTAAATGGGTTTCTTTCACTTTACACTATTCATTTCTAGGAAAGAGTTGACTTGTAATGCAAAAAAAAAAAAAAAAAAAGAATACAATTAAATGCTTTAACAATGAATAATTTTTTCCAAGGTTTGCAACACTGAATAATCTACATTAACAAGTTTTGATGCAATTACCCAGGATATCCGTGAGTATTCTGCTTTCTTACTTCAATGATTTAAAACTTCATTTAAACCTTAACAGCACACTTCCTTAAAGGTTAGTTCCCTTTCTAATTAAAATTTCCTGGTAACTTAGTCACCCCCATGTCATCCAAGATGTGGATGTATTTCTTTCTTCAATCAAAAGAAAGGTTTTTGATGAAAACATTCAAGAATTTAAACCCATATAGTGAATTTTCTGTAGGTCCTTCATAAACACTAGTGCTCGCCTTGCGGGTAATACGTCATTACGTTGAAAAGGTCACGCAGAAGTACAGAGACTATGAAAATTCGAACATTTTAAACAATACACTGACACAAACACAATTGAATATGTGTCATTAAACCTTCAACAACTTTTGAATGGTCCTCCTTCTTCACATTTGTAAACACTGACTCTGTACTTCTGCCTACGTCAAGCGTGACCTTTTCAATGTAATGACCTATAACGAGCAAGGTGAACATTTGTGTTAAGAAAGCATCTACATTTTTTTTTACTCGGTAACTTACATAAAACGGCGTTAAAATGGCATGGCTGCATCAGTGAAGGTATTTTTAAATTACATTTGCATTTGTTAACACTATTGGGTAGGTTTGGGTTTGGTGTAGGGATATTTCAAACATGATAGAGCATTAATATTTAGCGACACTCACTGGATATTTGAATTCTGAAAGACCACAAAACGTACCTAAAGCAGCATTATAAAAACACTGCAATACATACCTGTACCAACCTAATACAAACGTGCCGTGGTTATGTATTAAACACGTGTTTTAGCGTCACTCTCTGGACATTTTACAAACTGTGAAGTAAGGTACATAATTACCTAATTAATTTTTTTTAATGACCAATCATTTCACTTGATAGGACATGTATTTATCATCTGTTATCGTTTATAGCTCTTTAAAGTTGCACTGAAACTGTAATTTTGACCTTCAACCATATTGAAGTTCACATAATGGAAGTAATTTCTCTAATGTTTTCATCCAAAACCTTAATTTACTTTCAACTGAAGAATTAAAACATACTGTAAACATCTTGCATGACATGGGGGTGAGTAAATAATCAGGAAATGTTAATTTGAAAGTGAATTAATCCTTTAACTCTACACTTACTAACACTTGTAGCCTCAGTGGTCACATAAACATGCATGTGAGTTTGTGTATAATACTGAAAACATATATCGAGTTATACATTGGTTAAGTAAATGAAACTCCATCCCAATGCCGTTTTGTCTGAGACATAATGAGAAAGAGATTGGGACCTTCGAAGACAGAAACAAAAGAGGTGTATTTCCTCTTTCCTGCAGTGAGCATCTGCGCCTAATGGAGTCACTTAGTGGTCACTCATTCTCAAGGTCGATTTGTCAATCTGAGTGAAAGGGAATTGAGCTCGCTGATAGCTGTCTTTTAAAACACTCCCCAGTCAGAATAATTGTTTCTGTGCATACAATGGCACAGCAGTCAGGACGACATCTCACAGCATGACTCATCCTTAGTTTTTTTCCTTCCCGGAAGGAAAAGCACCTACTGATCACAACACCTCCATGTTTTCCCATCTAAATTTTCTGAGAGAGGGAGCTTGTGATGACTTGAGGTGCCAAAAGAAACTAAACTACAACTTATTCTTCTTTACACCAGCCATGTTTATGTGTGTGTGTGTTGGTAAGTTATGATAAATGACGTAAATACTCTCAATAAGGAAATTCTTGTGATTGTTACACTACCAAGATCAAGCATCAGAGCTTTTTAGATTGTTACTTTACCCAAGGCTAAACATTTATAGTCAAAATTATTTCCTCATTTCCTCATTCTTATCTGCAAACCTCTACTTTTGTCTTCTGTGGCAAACAAACTAAGCCTTACTCATTTTTCTCCCAAGCTCTTGCTTTTAAAATGACAGAAGAACAACGTAAGTACCATAAAGCCAGCCCACATGGCTTGTGAATCATATTTCAGACAGAAGCCATATGATACCTTTGTGTAAAGAAGAGACTGAAATGTTATCATCTCCTCCGCTACTGCACTCCAATGTTTTACTCAACATTGCCATTCCACAAGATGCATTGCAAGATGTTAGACATCAATTGCCAAATGAAATTAGCTCTAGCGTGTTTTGTAACTGATTTCAGGGTTCTGAGCAGAACAGGGCTCCAGACTGCGACTAAAATGGTTGCATTTGCGAGTGAAGTTTTTACTGGGGTCTACACTGGTGCCTCTGATCGTTTGTGTTCACATCTTTTATGTTCAGGTATTTAACTGAGACGATGCACATCAACGTTTTAATGGAAAAAGGAGTTTCAAACAGTCCTCATCTCTGCCAATACTGTGACTATAGACATTGTCCAACCCCACTTATACAGTGTTCTTTTTACTTGTGCAGCTCTTTAAAAGGTCAATAAATGGCCTTAAATTGAAACTCACCCTGTAAATAGTGAAATAAAATTATTTTATTGATTTTGTGCATTGAAACTGTTTTTGGTTAACAATTTATTTTCATTCGGGCTAGTTAATCTACATGATTAAAATGCTGATAAATACAAGAAAGGATTAAGCCCTGTCTGGAGCCCTGCAGAATATGTTCAGAAGATAACTTGGATTTCCTCTAACTATGGCATATTTTGTAATTATTCTAAATGTGCATGTACTTTTCATCTGTCCCCAAACATTTGTGCAATAAAATCTGTTGCATATCACAATTAGCAGCTGTGTTTTCATAATAACTGCAAAGCATTTCTTCTGATATGGAATTCTCTAAAAATGAACAGCTTCCCCTAACAGTTTTATTACATGTGTTTTGGCACCCAATTCACACCCCAAAATTGTGTTGTAAACGTTGTTGACACAGTGCAGTCTTGCTAAGTTATATCATATTTTACTAGGCTAGTACTTAACAGTATAGCTCTACCACAGTGAAACCCAATCGCCTCTTTAAAATGGCCCAAGTGTTTTGATATCTCCACAAGTCTGAATATATGCTCGGTAACCATAGCTTGAGAAATCACCGCCACCATGATGAAAAACAACGTGCAAAAACAATGTATATGTATACATTTTAATGCTTGCATTTATCTCCTGCTTTCTGCAGACAGTAATAATGCAAACTACACCTGGCAAATGAATAATAAGCCCTGAATAGAAAGTTGACATGTTTTTGCAATGCAATCAAACACAATGACTTAATTTTAAATACTCACGGTGGTGTTTAAGCACATTTAGGGCCTGGTTAAACTGGATTGTGGGTGATTAGTGAATGAGGGTGAGCTGATTTACACTCATTCATTGTGTGAATTCGCCTCCGACCACTTGATTCTCAAACCCTGATCATTTCATTTATCTTCACATTGTCTAGCTCATTCTCTGCAAACAGCAATTTCATCTGCAGGCATGATATACCCTTGAGCAGTTTTCTGTCAGACTGCACAGATATCTAAGGGATAAGAACGCACAGGACTCCCTGAATTCAACACGTCTATGAATCTAGGAACTGTTGAGTGAGGCAGACACATAGACAAGTTGGTAGATTAGTGAATAAGACTGCTGAATTACTTGGCTTTGTGTGAATTCGCCTCTGACTCTGCGCTCACTTAAGACTACTCTACATACACATTCAGTGTTTTATACATTGGTGAATTAACTTCCTTTGTTCATTTCTAATTGAATCAATCTTCAACCACTTGATTCTCGACCCTAATCACTTGATTTATCTCCTCATTGTGCAGGGATTCCAATGCCTTGCGTTGCTTGTTTTCTCTCTAAACAGAAATTTACATGCAATTTCATATGCATAGAACAATGTCGGTGGTGGGCATAAAACCCTCATGCAGTTTTCTGTCAGAATTTATCAAATATTTGGGGAACTTGTACAAACTACAGAAAAAAAGGTACACAAGCTGTCACTGGGACGACATCCTTACTAAAGGGTGCATACTTTAAAGGTAAGTGGTCTCTCCAAACTAAGGAGCTCCAGACATCTAGAAACTGAAAGTGAGACAGACATAAAGACATTAGTTATTTACTTGCACCTACCTTTACAATCCCTGACAAAGTTATTTGTGCTAACAAAAAATGAAAGGTTTTTGGGGGGTTCAAAAATTCTTCTGGCATCGCTGCAACACTGTAATCTTATATTAATTTTCTTATATCTTATATTGAACTGGAAATTAGGTGCTGGGCGTCCGGCCAGAGGAGAACTGGACCCAACTAAGCCTGGTTCTCACAAG
>JAUMHQ010000069.1:16215076-16232646 GCA_032361165.1 Enteromius paludinosus
TTCAGTTGTGTGTAATGAATCTAAAATATATGAAAGTCTAATGTTTATCAGTACATTACAGAAAATAATGAACTTTCTCACAATATGCTAATTTTTTGAGAAGGACCTGTAATGTTTGTATTAGCATTAACGATACTTAAGCATTACATGTAACTTACTCTCTTAAGGGTACGTCCAAAAATGAGTGGAAAACGCAAGGCTTCTTCCACCAATTTCAAAGCGATTGGCCGCTCGCGCTTCTGTAGCCTCTGCTGTTACCATGAAGGCGCTGTCAGTTATAAAAAACATTTCTGCTTTGTATTTTAAACTGCACGGCTCTGTTGAAAATAAAGATGTGAATCTGAACATGCATGTGAACGGCCCCTTAAGCCTTTGGTGACACATACACAACGAAATGAAATTGTGGATCTCTCCCCTGTGGTCTTCTCCCACGCAGATTGTCCTGCAGGAAGAAACGGCGGACTGGATGTCAGTCTAAGAACGCAGGACACTTTGAAATGGCTCAAATCTACTTTTTATTACGTTTTAATTAATCAATAAATGCCATCCAAGACCTACTTTTCCATACATACTTTATGTTGGTTTTAATAAATAATTTTTTTTTGCTGTATCGAAAACATACCGAACTGTGACTACTGTACACCCTAGGGGTGTAATGGTTCACAAAAATCACAATTTTTTTTTTTTTTTTTTTTTTTGGTGATTGTATTACAATAGAACTGTAAAATAATAACTTTAAACTCTTCTGAACATACAAGTAATCCTACCTATAATTCCTACCTTCGGTTGAACAAAGATTGCAGACAAACAGAGACGTTTCAATAGTGCCACTATGTTCAAACCACTTTCCAGGGAAATCAACTAAAGCTTATTTCTACTCATTATCTTCTTATAGCCTGAAACATTGATTTTTTCCCCCTCCATCAAATAATGAAACACCTTAAAACCCTGTCGCAAACAACAAGTCTCGCACACTGTAAACCTCACTATACACAGAGTAGGACTCGTGATTGATTCAGTTCATAAGAGTCAATTATTTGCAAGACAGACTGCAAGCAACCAGCAAGCACAGGAAAATACTGTGCATTCTATTTATTGTCTGGTGTGTTCTTCTCTCATTACATTCATTGCAGACTGCAAGTTCGCAGCTCACAGTTCCTCAAAGAATTCAGCTCCTATATAAGTGGCGGGCTATCACAATACTGCATTTTATTTGCATAAACCAAAGAACGCAGCCGCTCAAGGACCTGCGCAGCACAAAAGCTGTTTCTTCCTGGTTCTCGTATCTTTCCCAGCACAATCATGTCTCTCTGCTGTAGCTGCCAGCAGTATTGTCGGTGTATTTACAAGACTGTGCGAGTGGGAATGCTTGACTCTTAGAGCTAAGTGAATGCCATGTCACTCATTCTAACAGCTGGCCAGAGCAAAGATTGATGGCCAGGGCGGCTGGAAGTGGATAAAACGAAGCCTTTTAATGCTACCGGTCCGTATCTTCCTACAGACCCATCCGCAGTGAACCTATGGGTCTCCGCCAGGTTTTGTTGCCTCGCTCGCCCACGAGACCCGGCCACTGACAGGGACAGGAACACCAGCTTGAAGGGTCGCTGTTATTTACAGAGCGATGAAGGATGAGAAACACTGTGTTAATTTGGGAGTCTGAATGGTACATCTGGGAATGAAGACATGTGATTTTGGGGCAGCGAGAGGCAGTTCTCTCGGATCGATGCTTTGACACCCACCTGAATTGTGTCCTAACAATAGAGCGTCTGCCGTCGAGTCTCCACATCGATACAAATGTATTTTAAGCTTGTTAAAGGGTATTAAGAAGCACATGAGCGCAATCAAACGCACACAGTCGACCGAGAACAAGTGGTAGGAAGAGAAAATGTGGGTTTTTCATGTCCCAAAGGATGGTATGATGGATTGGCGCTCTTGTCATGAGTGTTTTTGCTCATTTAACACAAATCCCCACTCTCGAATTGAGATGCTTCATCGAGACCCTCAGTGGCACGTTAAGCCAGTGGACCGTCATCACCTTTTATCAAAATACAGCAAAAAATAATGCTTCCATTTGGAGAGGGAGGAGGTAAAACACAAAGCTTGTGTCTACGGGTTGCATTCAAGCTCTTTGGAGAAGAGAGCCAATCAAAATTTGCATTTAGATTAGAGTTGTAATGGAAAAAAATGGGGCGATGAATCTTGCTGAGGTAAAACAAGGACTAATTTTCTTGTTTGCCAAATAAAAACATACAGCCTCCACAGTGAGTGGAAAATATGTCTATGACTTGGTTTTATGAGGAACTGTAATTACCAGATATTGCAGTATTTAACTGATAACGGCTGTGTGGTAAACGCACACAGACAGGAGACATTAATTACATTTCATTCAGATAAAGTCAAAAGAAACCGCTCCGTGCTACAAGATTAGCTTAGCCACATTTTAAAGAGGAATGGTACATGCAAAAATAAAACTTTTGGCAATTTACTCACTCTCAGTCAAATCCTGTTTTCTATGGAACACAGAAGCACAAATTATGATTAATCTTTTAACATTTAAGTCATTATTCAAAGCGTATTTTATTCTCTGGCAAATCTCTGGAATCTATTTACAAAAAACAACATTTTAGCAATGTCAAAGTCAGGGGCATGCCTCAAATGAAAAATAATGATCCAATTTATAGCATAGCATGACATGACATGACATGATGTCATATAATATAATTTAAATTTGTAGTAATCTATTCAATACAATAAACTAAATATATGTGCATGTTTTTTCTTTTTTTTAACCAACTATATATATATGTCAAAATTATTGATTTTTTTATGCAAAAAATCATATGTATATTAAGTAAAGATCATGTTCCATCAAGATATTTTGTCAATTTCCTGTAAATATATCAAAGCTTCATTACTGATTAGTAATATGCATTATGCAACTTGATGCAAATATATATATATATATATATATATATATATTGCATCCTTAGATTGCACATTTTCAAATAGTTGTATCTCAGCCAAACACTGTCCTATCCTAACAGGCATAGTTAAAAAAAAATATATATATATATAAATAAATAAAAAAGTAAAAAAAAAAAACATATGCTGCTTTTTTGGTCCAGGATCACAAATATAAATTAAGTACACAAATACATGAATAAAAGCATTCAGATTTATAATTGCATGAGGGTGAGTATATCACGAAAGCCACTATTTGATTATACCTGTTCTTGTCATCATTGAAAACCTTATATGGCCTCTACTAATAAACAGAAACCAGTCAAAATGTTAATTTCTACAGACTATATTAGACCTAGAAGTCAATTAGATGAAGACAGCAAGTTTTAATATTTATATCTGCTGAGGTTTTCTTATCCACTGTCACAAGAAAAGCTCATTTGCTTTCATAGCGCCCAGCCCTCAGCCCGATCCTTCCGTGCAAATCATCTGAGACCCCAAACTAACAAAGGCACTTAATTAAACAGGCCGGTTTTAGGACACATGGACACACGACTGGATGATCTTGTAAAATTGAACAAATCTAATAAGCAAATGCCACACATAGAAACAATGAGCTTAATTCTCTGGCTTCCTCCATCCATTCCCTTATTCACTTATAGATAAGCACAACTGAAAATAGCAAGTGTTTCTTTCAGAGACAGACACTCTGATTTTCATCATCAGAAGTGTGTGTGTGTGTGTGTGTGTGTGTCTGTGTGTGTGTGGACTTGTTGCTATTCTCACAGCTATAATGGCAATCATCTGGCTGTCAGCAGATATCAGTCTCAATGCAGGGCTGATGAAGATACAATCCTCCTCTTCTTCACCCAGACCCCCTCAGAGAACAAAAGCACAATGCGATACTCCAATGGGCCCTATTTAAGAGCCACTGCTAACTGCTCTCAATTTGACGCCTCGGCACCTTTATTTACTCATGCACCTCTGAAATACAAATTCAATCGGCTTCTTTATAAGCGCCCCCAGAAAAAGCGTTTGTTGCTGCCGCAGGAGGGAATAGAGAGATATGTGCTGTTTTCTTTTCCCCTCATTCTTCATAATCATGCAAATCAGATCAGGGCCAAGCGAATGCTAAGGAGTATCATGGGGGTCTCCCAGTGGCCCCTGAGGATGGGCATCTGGGGCTGTTTTCATAAGCATTTTATTTAGATTGTGACCTTAAGTCATACAATAAACAGGCTATCATTATTACCTCTCTATTTATGCGTTTGCCCCATGCACTCGGATTTCTCATTGCACATCAATAAATATCCACGCCGGAATCTCAAACACCTCCGGTTTATGCTCATAAGGCTTTCCGTAAAAACGTTCCGCTCCGCATTGCTTGGGTTTATTGAAATGTGAAGTAGAGTCCAGGAAGAACTTGTGACTGTGGAAACATTGATTACAGAGATGTGCCGGCATCACCATGAAAATAGCACAAAATGTGCAGTAATCAGAATTTATATTAGGGGTGGGAATCTTATGGCACCTCAAGATCCGATCCGATTCCGATTCTGGGAGTCACGATCCGATTCCAAAGCTTGATCTACTTTTTTTTTTTACCCCAATTAATTATTCTGCCATGCAAATACATCTTTACAACTTAAAATCTTAACCAACGTTGAAGTTTCTATGCTTATTGTTTATATTTGAAATATCTGTGTGAATCTTAGTTTCACAATTCAATTCAATAAGATTATATTATTATTAATATTATCAACACAACGGCCCAGTTTCACAAACTTGGCTTAGCTTAAGCCAGGACTAAGCCTTAGTTAAATTAAGATATTGATGCTTCTTTTACAACATTTTAAGATATGTCAGAGCAAGATATTTCAGTTGGAGCAGTTCAAACATGCAGACTAGCTCAAGCCTTGTCTGTGAAACCAGGAGAATATAACATTGTCCTTCAATATTACTGCACATGCCTACATTTTAAATCAAATTTATTTGGTGCAAATTTTACATTTATCATTATATAAACAGGCAATTACTTATTTTAAAAAGTGCTGTTTGAGTATACAAATGTTTACAGAAATAGTTTTGACTTTTAATAGTTGGATTTTTCTTTTTTTTCCTCTGCATTATTACTGATTGTATCATATACAGTGGCAGCTTTAACAGACTGCATTCAGACTAATGCACGGATCTCTTTCGATATATCAGATGTTTTGCTCTGCTCTGAAAACATAACTGATGGTGTGCACATCAGTTTCATATAAAAGCATTTGAAAATGCAAATGCATTTAAATGCAGCCACGATCAGCCGCTTCAGGAAAAACAAACACAAAGTGCACGTGACTGTCAGTGACAAAGTCTGTCAATGAGCAGGTTCCGTGCATCTGATACAAATGCATTCCAAACGGTATATATATATATATATATATATATATAAACATATCTAAAGAATATCTAAAGAAGTAAAATGAGATGGATGGACGCACACAATGTGCTCGTGCAAATTATGTGCAATGAAGCCCAGTGCGTCTCGAGCGCGTGTACGTGCCATATATGTGGGAAAAAGGATCAATTGAATCGTTGAAGAGAGAATCGCGATGCATCGATTTTTTTCTCCCACCCCTAATTTATATTGTCCCAAAAGTGTCAAGAACAACCAATAAAAAGCAAGTAGAAAAAAAAAAAGTTAAGTTGCATATATTTCTTTTTTATATAAATGCCTGTGTGCATTTATATATAAAAACCCTTCATCCGTTGAATCGTTTGTCAAGATCTTGCAAAAGTATCCATTTACCATGAGATCCATTAGCTGCTCAAGGTAAAGTGGATGGGATATAGACCTAATTGAGATATAATAGGTTGCCATTAATATAACCATTTGAGCATGGCGAGCTATTATGGAATATCTGACTGCAAAGTAGTCGTTTCTAAAAGCAGAGCAGTTGATTCTGACAGAAATCGGACTTCTATATTTAACCTTAAACAGATGTGTTTGCGGTTGATGCTGCAGTGTCATATCACCTCTCAGAATAAGAACAAAGACTTGTGTCAGAATTAGAGACAGAACCAGCATATGAATTTGTAAAAACTCAGTTTCAAGTAAATAAAAAAAAAGGTGACAAACCTTTCACAGATAAGAATCACAAAAGATGGTATTAAATATCGATTTAGCAACACAAGTGATGGACATATCAAATATACCAGTGCTTCTCAAACAGGAGATCATGAGAAAATAAAAGTTATAGAACTGCACTAAAAATGTACAGAAAAATACAATAAAATGATATACAGTACAGTAGTCAACAGTCGAAAGTGGATCAAAACCTTTCATCAAAGTTGTCCTAAAATCAAAAACAATACCTATTCTTAGGACAACGTTTTACTTATTTTTACAATAATGTTTACAATATTTGTTAATTTGATTTACCCCCAAAAAACTGCAACAGATAACCAATAAGACCAGATGATAACAGACGTCAGCAACTAAAAGAGCCAGCTCTCTCAAATTCACTAAATTAAATGTAGCTTTTTCCATCAATTAAAATTAATGTTCTTTCATTTAGCATTTGCTAAAAGGGATTCAAAAATCCCATTTGTTGCTGTTGAAAATGACTCAATTTACTGCCAAAGTATTATTTGCTAGAAGTACTCAGTCAAAAGCTCAGAGAAGTGAGGTTAAATCACTGTTTTGACAGTTTTACCTGCAGTTTCGTGCAATTACGGGACCCAATCATTCTGCAAATGCAATAACAACAACAACAACAACTGGAAGACCACAGTATGGAGTCTATATGTGTCTGCCAAGGACTCTCGTCCAATGGGACCAAATGGAAAAAACAATGATTCAGAATGAGTGTTTCTATTAAGTAAAGTGTTGCAAATTAACACAATTATCATTTGCTTGGAAAGTGCTCTTATGGGAGAGCAGGAGTGGAACAGTGCTTTCCAGTCAGCCTAATGAAGCGTCTCGTTTAACAGGAATCAAATGCAGCAAGTGGAAGAATTAGGCATGCCAGTGATTTATTGGCTCTGAAGATTTCATTTCCTTCTCTCTAATAAAAGTTTGCAACAAGGGACACTTACACAGTAAAAAAAAAAAAAAAAAACCTGATGCTGTTCACTTTTCTACACACACACTGAACACAATTCATTAAAGCGAACACGCAAACATAAATCGGCTCCGTCTGGGATAATAGATGAAAAAAAAATGCCCAAAAAGAGCAAAAAAGTGACCACCTGCTTTTTTTATTGGCTTCTGAAAGGTCTGCATTAAGAACATTTTAGCTAACAATCTGCTTTTTGATTAAAAAAAAAAAAAAAAAAGAGCAAGAGAGGAAAAAAAAAGAAAGAGAGACAACGTAAGCTGAATGCTGTTAATATTCATTTGTAAACTGCACTGCTTTCTCAACTGACACGGTGTACTCATGAATAAAGATGAGTCTAGAATCCGAGTACAGATATAGCCATGCCATATGAATTAATATGACTGTTTCAAGTCGTCACTCAAATTGCCCAGTGAACATATGGTGCAGTTCCAAATAGCTCATTTAAAAGTTCAGGTGTTACAAAGGACAAAGACACTGACAAAAGTTCCATAAATGAGTCAGCTTGTTAGCAGAAGCTTTCATACTGAAGTGACTTAAAAGAAAGACTTCTTTTCTGATGTGCAGTCAAAAAACCCGGGCTCTGATCCTAAACTTTTAGCACAATTATGCAACTTTCTAAAACTAAAAAAAAAAAAGATTGTGGGGTTGAATCTACCAAATATAATAATGTGTAAAAATGTTACATATTTAAAATTATTATTATTATTTTTTTTGTGCTCAGTGCCCCATTTTTGTGATGTTTTTGAGGTTTGTGTTTGGATTATTGTATGGTTGAAGGATTCAAACATGGCCCGTTATAGGATTTCTAATGAAGTTACATTTTTGTTGGTATTTGATAAAATCCATAATGCCATGTGTCTAAACAAGATGTCCAGGACCTCCAGCAGAAATTCAGGCCCACATCAAAAACACATCAGTATATTCCTTTGTACACATGGAGTACTTTTTATCCCTTTGTTCACCAAACACGTTTTAAAGGGATAGTTCACCCAAAAATGAAAATTTGATGTTTATTTGCTTACCCAAAGGGCATCCAAGATGTAGGTGACTTTGTTTCCTCAGCAGAACACAAATGAAGATTTTTATCTTTATCCGTGGCAGTCTGGTAGTCATTTAATGGAAGTGGATGGGCACCAAATCTTTCAAAGTAAAAAAAACAATCACAAACAAATCCAAATTACATCCTGTGGCTCGTGATGATACATTGATGTCTTAAGACACGAAGCGATCGGTTCTATCATTTTTTACCTGTGATAGACAACCATGTCCAAACCGTCTTGGTCTCGCGCTTTAGCATAGGATACGCAAACGCTGTTCACAACAGATCACTTCCGGCGTTCCAGCATTTGCATATTCGGGAAAGCACCTCATGCTGAGCACGAGCCCAAGACGGTTTGGACATGGTTGTCTATCAGAGGTAAAAAATGATATAAATGCTGTTCAGTTTCTCACAAAAACCAATCGCTTCGTGTCTTAAGACATCAATGTATCGTCACGAGCCGCGGGGTGTAATCTGGATTTGTTTGTTTTTTGTTTTTTTTATCTGATCATAAAAGCCAATCCAACTTGAAGTTCCAGTCGTGTCTGACAACTGAATATACATGAGTTTGTTTTTGGATGAGCTAGGATAATATATCTTGAAACCCCCCCAAACAACACGTGGTGCCCTCCAAGACTCAAATATTTTCTGTAATTCTCCAGTTGTGGTCCTTGGAGAGTCTTTAGCCGAACACTCCTTCTCACCGTGCATTAAGACGATATAGACACACGTTTCGTAATGCTGAATTCGTAGAATGCTGTATAGCGGCTGATATAGCTCCAGCTCTCTTCCCATCGATGCTTGATGCTCATTGGTAAAGACTACGCGGATACGCTGCTCCAGGAACAGGCTCCGTTGCTCCACAACGGTTTGTGGATTCAGCTCTTGAACTGATATCAAAGGACTGAAGGCTTATGTTCAGGACAAAGAGGGTTTCAGACCCATAAATGATGTGTCATTGCCGCTAGTGTTGTTGAAGCTGCAGGGTTTTTGGATCCCTCTGCTCGCACTGACAGCATTTCCTTACTGATCTTTTTCCTTCTTTTCTCTCTGTCTCCCTCATCTTTCTTCTTGTTCTGAGATCCCTTTTCTGATGTCCGACCACAGCTTGGACTTTCAGATCAGAATGTCTAACACCAGGGGTTTTCGACTTGACATGTGCTTCTTTCAGGGTGTTTAAAGGCACTAAGCTCCAGATTTGACAACTGCCCCGCTCGTTTTCATTTGCTGTGTATTTTAAAGAAGACCCGGCCTCCGAAACTCTGTTATGTGACAGGTAGCAGGACAATCTAAAGTCTGGATGCTTGGAGCCATCTCTGAGCTGTCAAATGATATTTCCGTCTCCTAAGCACAGGGTTTGGTTTGCATTCGTTTGGTGCTTGCATCATAGGCCGTGATTCTTGGCAGCGAGGCCTGGCGTGTTCCCATAGGGCTCTGCTGACTCAGTGCCTTCCGTATCTCTGCTGTTCCTCGCCCGCGGCTATCTCTGTCTGTGCGTTCACACTCGCTGTGTCTTCGGGGGGTAAAGGAGAGTTCATTTCTGTGATGTTATGGCAGCTGCACTGCTTTCAGCAGGTCAGGCAGGAGTAGATCAAGGAGAGTGTAAAAATATTGGGAAGACGCAGACTGAATCATTCGAGTCAATTAGGAGTGCGGATCATTTAAACTAATCCACTTCTTTTTTTAAATAGAAACAATGTTTCATCCGAAATGGAAAATTCTGAAACACAAAATATGGAATTCTGAGCAATCGTTGTATGCAGCTTTAAAAGACTGTTAACACACAGCTTTTTGCAGAATACAAAGCAAAGTACTCTGTACAATTTGTTCACTCTAAGAAAAAAGTACAAAATCTGTAACATCTTAGATACTAATATATACTTTTAAAGGTAATAGCATGCAGTCTTTAGAGGTAAAAAGGTTCAAAATGTGTACTTTTAACCAAATCCAGAAACCCAGTGACAGTTTAGTAGCTTTTGTCCAAAAAGTTTATTGTAAAGTATTTTGAATGTTCTTTTAAAGGGGCAATATTTGCTCCCTGTTAATTATGAATGTGTGTATTTTTGTATGATTCATATTGGCTTCGTTTATGCTGTTTTTGTATTCAAGAAACATATCTTATTAATAATGCTGAAAAGAGTTATAATATATTGTTCAGAAAGAAGAAAACAAATATTTCTGATTACTAGTCTTAAAAGTTAGTCAGCTAAATGTTTCTTTGGTTGACTATAAAGTCACAGTTGCCTTTTTTTTACACTGCCTGAAGATTCTCCTTATGTTTTACGTGAAATAAAGACAAGCGTACATATCTCAAACTACATGGAAGTAAGTAAATTACATCATAACTGTTGATTACCATAGTTTTATATGGATTACCATGGTTGAAAACCAGAGTTTTTGGTAGCCGTATACTATGGTTATAGTACACTAAGCCGTCTTTGGCACTCAACAGGAGAAGGAAACTCATACAGGTCTGAAACAAGTCATGGGGGGAATAAACGATGATAACTTTGATTTTTGGGTGAGCTATCTCTTTAAAAATAGTTCTTATTTTGGTCTTCAATCTGTTTGGAGAAAAGATAAGAAGGAATGAATCTGTCGCTACAGCCCTAGTGTGATGGAGTTCTCTGGACTGCTGGGAGATTTAAGTGACAGACACGATTGACATTTAATCCAGTCTACCCGAGGTCTCTCTGGGGCTTAAGCTCCATCCGTACGGGTTCGTTTCCCTTCTTCCCTCTGCTTCCCGCCCTGGGCCAGGCTATGATGGAGGACATGCATGGGATGGTAGTTCAGGCCACCAGCGCAAAGCTGCAGGCAGTTGTACCAGATGGCTGGCTGGTTAATAGAAAGCTTAGCTCCAGGTTTGAGTCGCTCAAATGGCCGTTTCTCTGGCGGCTACAGTATGTCTCCTATGTAAACCTTGGACGCGGAAAGCTTGTGATCCTATAGTGTTTACACAGCAATATTGTATTGACTAAAACATGCTGCGGATGAATAGGAGGATAAACAATGT
Organism: Enteromius paludinosus; assembly: GCA_032361165.1. Classification (NCBI taxonomy): domain Eukaryota; kingdom Metazoa; phylum Chordata; class Actinopteri; order Cypriniformes; family Cyprinidae; genus Enteromius; species Enteromius paludinosus. The sequence continues at coordinate 16,226,199 of JAUMHQ010000069.1, forward strand.
GCTTAAACCTCGCCAAACATGTCACGCTGCTTTTGGATCCAGAGGGCTCGTACCTCAGACAGTCTATCACAGGCACATACTGTACCGCCGCGCTGTTCCTTCTGTTGATAAACATCGGTTCCTCTAGTAGCCAAAAGTGCCATTGATTTAGATAGAATCTAAGACGATCGGTGCACCTTTTCCAGCTGAATGGAAGTCACTGGAAGTGCTGAACAAAAGAAAGGTCAGTCAATAGCGTAGTGTGAGAACTTTCTTAATAAGGGGCGACGTTTAGCTGCTGGCACTGACTTACAGGGGAATTTATTTACTTTGTCTCCTAATTATATAGAGATTTCAAATATATTTCAGATTAGAAATAAAATATGTGAACCTACCTGAATTTCATTGACTGAAGATATTAAATGAAATTCAATACAAATTACATGCTGCTTAATATTTTGAAGGAAACTGGTAAAATTTGTTATTTAAGAATTCTTGGATAAATAGAAACCATTACGACATTAATTAGATTTTTTTATTTTCATTATACTTGTCACTTTTGACCATTTTAGCCATTCCTATCGAACAAAATTAATTAATAATTATAGAATTATCCTGTTTTTTCTTTAATTTTTGGTATTTTGTTGTTTTTATTAGTAAATGATGGTATTAGTTATTCTAATACATGAATCAAGACTTGCAAAAATATATTTGTAATGGTTTTGATCGCTTTGACTGATTTGTAAATCACTTTGGATAAATCAGTCTGCTAAATGTAATGTAAATGAACTTGAACTAAAGAAAAATAATAATTAATGAAATAAGTTTACTGTTCTTTCAAGTAACACTAATATGTTTAATGGTTTGCTGACTCACATAGAATAAAACACTAACCTAGAATCCATAAGTCTACATTCGCATCCCTCTGAAATGATTAAATGCAAAAGTACCAAACCCATAAGCAGGCTATTACCATATCTCAAAATTCAATATGGGTCTGATTTTTCTGGCATTTTGGCCCTGAGCCTCGGTTGATTTGCGACATTGCAATGTTCTCATCATCCTGCTGCCAAGTTTTATTGTTAACCTGTGAGACTAGAGTTAAGAGCTCATTTGATCTTCAGCATTTTCTTATTTACCAGTCCTTGTTGCTTTCTTAGTATCGACCGCATAATCATGTAGAGCCGCTTTACAATGATTGCCCTGCACCAAAATATAATCGGCCGATTGTTTAATCACCCTTTGAGTCAAAGCTTGCGTGAAAACACAGCACCGCATATCCATTTGCAGCCATTGATCACTGCTCTTAATATAAAGCTTAATTCTCACACGTGTCACTCAAACTGACAGTAGCACAATGAGATGGATGTGGAACAAGAAGAAGTAGATGAGTGAAACAAGAGAAAAGAATGAGATCTAGAGTAAAAGCCATCTGATGACTCAGCATCACAGGCCAAATGAAAACTAGAAGAAAAGCTTGGCTGTGATTCAGATGTACTCAGGTGTGATAACCTTTGGCCCTGAGCTGGCACTGCCATCCACTGTTACGCAGCTTGACTGATCAAACCAAGAGCGGCTGTGCACCGGCTTAAAGGAACATTCTGCTTTTCCATTTTCCAACTCCAAGAGTTAAACAGTTGAGTTTTACCGTTTTTAAATAACCGCTAAACCTGAAGATCGGCTGAATGGATTCAAAAACGGTACAACTCAACTGTTTGTCTCTAGGTGAGTTGGGAAATGAGACTATTTTCAAAGAAAGTGGAGTGTTTCTTAAAGGCTTTCAGTGCCTTTTAGATCATCCATATGCTTGTGTTCCTGAACATCAAGCACATTTAAAATAATATTTCACTTACAGGGAAACAGACCAGATAAAAATAAACGGCCCTGAAAAACTCACTCTGCACTTATGCACTCAAAAATATTTGGTTCAGTGAAATTAAATAAAAAGAGGTCATAAAATGACTAGAACCATTTTATGAGTCCATTAGATTCTTTATTTATTAAGTTAGCTAGTTGGTTAACATTGTGGTTCTTCTTATTGTCTGTTTGTTAAATTCATGATGCCTTTCTTGATTATTTATTAGGCTGCTTGAGTCTGGTACACACTTTATTAGCTCTTTCCATCTTTGTTTTCTTTCCCTGTCGTTATATAAACACCCCTTTCTGCTTCTCATTTTTCTTCTAGTCTTTGTCCTGTCTTACTCCTCACTGCAGTCCTGGCTCCGAAGCAGTGATAAACAACAATTGTATTTTACAGGGTCTTGGAGAAGGTGGTCAGGGGTAATCCGTCCTAACTCACAAGCGCTACTGACGACGTGTAATTTGCATGCTCCCGGTCATTCACAGAATAAGATATTACTCGAAGCTGTTTGTCTACAAATAACTCCCTTGAGAGAGAATCCTGCATTCTTTGCATCTCTTGAAACTCGAGTGCCATTCTATATTTGAACCGCGTGTTTGAATTGGAAATTACACTTTCGACTCAAATGTTACTGATGTTAGTTTAAGGGCATTTTATTGACGTATAAATCTCTGCTGACGAGTAATATGTTTGTAAGTTTGCATGGTAAATTATGCATACTTCTCTACCTAAATGCTATTTCTCAAAGGAAATTCCCACTTGGTAAATGATGGGTTACCTGGACTGCACCGCTTTATATAAACACTCTCTCTCTCTCTCTCTATATATATATATGTATATGTATGTATGCATATATGTATTTAATGATGGTATACACATTAGCATATGGGGCAGGCAGTCCTCGAACCCTGTCCTAGAGGCTTATAAAATGCCAATTTAATCCAATATATACCAAATATTAATGTTTAAATGTTACATTTTTTTTTTTTTTTTTTTTTTTTTAAGTTAGGGTTATCACAATTACAGGGGTACAATTATTTTGGTAAGCAGTGCACAGCTTTAGAAAGTAGAAAATAGCTGTCTACTGTATACTGTAAAACATTACTGACATTTCAATGGTAAAAAGCTTGGGGAAATGTTACGGTAAAAACCTGGAAAATGGTTAATGGTAAATTTTGTAAATTTTGGTAAAATTTACAAGGTAAAAACTGTAAACTGACATTCCCAGAATTCCCTCTATTGCATTTAAAAAATGTTTGAATTTGATGTTGTTTCCTTAAAATAACTGTTTCTTTTAGTTTAGTTTGTAATGTCATGTAATGTTGTTAAATTAATGTATATTGCATATTTCAGTTTAATGATGGTGTTTAGTGTTTGTGTGAATGACACCGATCACCTTCTATTTATGTTCATATTTAAAGCTGCTTGTGATGGGCTTTGGTTCATCATGTGACTCTCTCATCAACACCTGCATTTAGTGCTTATCAGTGTATTTCAAAGGTACATAACAGACTTCAGTACTTTACCAGGTTGGCTAATTAACATTATGTCAGTTAATAAAATTACAGTATTTCACTGTAAATGTAACTTTAAACCGTAAAACCTAAAATAGTTTTACCATATTGTTTATGGTCATCAACTGGTAGATAAATGTACAATACTTTAGTTGCAAAATACAAAACATTATTTTAACATTTAAAATTTCACTCAATAAAATCACACATAATGTAATATAATAGAGCAGATACTTATAAATGACAAAAACTAAAGAAATTCTTAATTACGGTAGAGCAAAAGACGCTGTACATGAAAGGCTACGTTTTAATTGCTGCCAGATCTTTAATAACATCAATTTCACTGTCTAAGCAAACATTTTAAAATGCACGTGTGCAAATAAGCACTCATGAGGATCACAATTTGCAGTCATTGCCATGTTTTGTGGTTAGTGGTCCCTAAAGATTTACAGTATATGATGTTGTCCAGAAAGACGATATGACATCATTCAAAACTCCCCAGAGCATTCCAAGGATCCATTTATTTTAATTAAAACACAGATGCTTTCCATGCCTTATAAAATATTATTCACCCTACAGTCTTTCTCTCTCTCTCTCTCTCACACACACACACACACACACTCACGCACCTGTGCCTTCGACACAATTAAAATACCACCACCCCCGCATCTACCATTGAGTAATAAACACATTTTAGATTAAGGTCTTCATCCAGATGAGCTCCATCTTTCTTTCTCCGGTTTGCCACAGTTGCAGCTGCTTATCAGTTAATCATGTTTACGACAGGCCTGACAACTAATAACTTTCCCAGGGAGTTTCGTCTCCCGCCTCTTAATCGGCGGCGGCAGCTCGGCGAGCCATATGCTCGCTGATTATTGAAGGTGATGAGAACGGGGAACGTCGGGCAACACTCAGGGAATGCTGTCAGGCCCAGGCTCCGTGTTATCGGGGGCCGACATGCGGGTCAGGGCTCCAAACGCAAGGCTTGACACATGCTAATGAAGCGCGTTCTCATCAAGCATGCAGTACGACGCGGCCAGTCGAAAACGAGCGGTGGAGCGTTCTGGACTCTTCCGTAACCGCGGGAGCAGTCATATCCCATTATGTCAGTGAGGAATAAGCACTGACCCTCACCGTCACGCGGATGACCCACGTCGTGACAGCTTGTCTTGATCGCAAGCACAGGTGGAGGAGGAGAAGAACCCGGCAGATAAGTTTAGACTTTAAAGCAGCATCTTGCGGGTGTAAGTGAAAGGGGAAATGCTGCGTAACCTTGATAAAGTCATCTCTCCCGTGCACCGGCGCTTCAGGCCTACGGAATTAGCTCAAGATGACGGGTGTCAGCCAGATGAGTCTTAATTTCATTAGTCTGACAATGACTTATAGAATTACATCATTTATAATCAATTTAGAATGGAGGCTTTGAAAGACAGACAGTGGAGGCAGTCAATGCAATCATATAAAAGTAGCCTAATTATTGTTTCGTAACAGCAAAATTTAACACATACTGGTGATTAAACTTCCATTTTTAAAATCTAAAGTTGCATCTGTTAACATTAATAACGTTAATGCACTAATAATGAATCAGTTAGAAGCACCTTACATGCATCTTGCGTTCTTTGATGCTCAACTGTTGTTTTTCTACAAGTCTAGTTCTGCTGGTATTTAGAGTCAATATTCCAGATAATCTCTATTATTTTAAAATACATTTAATTTAAAATACATATTGAGCGAACACCACCGCTCGATATTTTTAGCCTTGAGTGTGCCTTCTCAGACTGGCAAATTTAGGCTAGGTAATTTTCCCAGACCCACCAACGCTAATTAAATGCAAATCATCAAATGAACTCCTGCTGATGGGTTGGTTTTCCTTGAACTTTGTTTAATCCAATCCTTTAATTGCTTAACAGGATCAATCACGGAACCTTAATTAGCCTAAATGTCCAGATGTGTTTAAGTCATTCAGGTTATGGAGATTGGAAAAACGTAATGGAGGCTGGCAGTCTGGGGCTGTCTGGGAATTCATCTGCTGCAGTCAGTTATCTCCTTGAAATGCAGCGTGAACGCTTCCCTCTCCCTGCCAGTCCACTTTCTCTATCCTCCTCTCTGTGTGCTGAGAACAGTCAGTGAACCAAAGCTATTTTGCACCGCTAAAAATTTGACATCACTGCTTCCAAAAGTAGTATGATGCAACTTGCACAGCCACATTTTGACCAAATGACTGGGCTGGAACTGCAGAAGCCATTCTGTAATTGAGTGAAATTCAGAGCAGTGCCCTGCAAAAACTCTAGTAGAAGAGATATATGTGTTTCACAGGCGTCGAATCACTGGGATGAGTTTGACTTTAGGTCACCTCAATCTATGCTGAAGTGACTGAGGTTTCGAAAATGTTGACATAAGCCAGTCTCCATGCGGTGGAATCAAGGGCGTAGGCTTGGCTTTAACATTGTAGGGACGTTTGAAAATCAATCAAACTATACAGATGCACAGCGCGCCGCGTACACCTACAAACTGAAATTGCCTGCTGCAGTCGATCAAATGTTCGCGTTCTGGAAAAGTTTAAAGGAACTATAGCTCTATGGGCAGAAGTCCACCATGTGATTGAACAACTTCAGCTGACAGAGTTTCTATCTTTCCTATATCGTTCCTTTCCATCTTCTTTCTCACCAGACAAAGACAAAAATCATCATCATCTGGGGCTGTCATAAAAGAGAGATTTCACTGATTACAAATAATTATTATAACAATGATAATAATAAGATATATTATTATTATTATTATTATTATTATTATTAACAATAATACCCATAATACTTAATAATAATAATAATAATAATAATAATAATATTATTATTACTATTATTATTATAAGTATTGTTATTATTATTATTATTATTATTATTATTATTATTATTATTATTATTATTAACAATACCAATAATACTTATAATAATAATAATTAGTATTACTAGTATTATTGTTAATAATAATAACAAAAACAACAACAACAATAATAATAATAGTAATATGTACTCAGTTAAATATATACTTCAGTTTTATCAATGGACAATATTTAAATAAAATAAACTGCATG
>JAUMHQ010000069.1:16249970-16272920 GCA_032361165.1 Enteromius paludinosus
CCATACTGTTCTTGTAATAAATGAGAAGCAAATTACATTTGACTCCTCCCCTTTTTGCTGATCCGAAAATTGATCCGTGACTCAAAATCCGTGATATGATCCGAACCGTGAGTTTTGTGATCCGTTGCACCACTAGTCATTTGACAAAATTGTAATCAGTGTATTAAATGCATGTTACATATTCTTTTTTTCTGTCTCCTTTAGTTGCACACTGACTTAGATAAAGGGATAAGCGCAGTGAAATACACTCTCTCAGGCGAGGGCGCTGGAACCATCTTCAACATCGACCAGATCACAGGAGATATACACGCTTTGCGCAGTCTGGATCGAGAGGAGAAGCCTTACTACACGCTACGAGCTCAAGCGGTGGACATCGACACCAACCGACCGCTGGAGCCAGAGTCAGAGTTTGTCATCAAGGTGCAGGACATCAACGACAATGAGCCAAAGTTCTTGGAAGGTCCCTACACAGCTAGTGTACCTGAGATGTCACCTGTGGGTAAGAAGCTTATTTCATTTATTTGTTCATTTATTTATTCGTGGAAATAATGCAGTAAAGTTGAATTCACTAACTTTAGTTAATGAATCATAAACTAACAGTGCAAGTTGTTACCAACATTGGGATACTCAAGGCTATTCTTCAGCACAGTGTGATGCAAGCAAAAGTATAAAATAGGTTTACAAAATTACTTTACTGAAGCTTATTCATCAACATAACAGAAAAAATGTAAACAAACCAATAAATCAGTGAAGTCACCACTATGGAAGCCAATCAAAGAAGCCTTAATGAGAGTCAGCAAATTGGAACAATGCAAACAAAAGTTGAAAATGAAATTAAATTTAACAAAAAAGTTAAATAAAAGAACAACAGTGGAACACTAAAATGAAAATTAAATAGAAAATGAAATTAAATAGAAAGACTATGCAAGCCAATCAATGAATCCTAAATGTTACAAGGATGACTGTCACTGTGTTGCAGTGAGGGATGATGGAGGTCATGTTTTTTTTTGTATGTTTGTTTTTTTTTCCACATGTTATTGAGTTTGCCAAATATTCATTGGTGTGGCAGAGGGGAGCTAATCCAGACATTTCTGTGTGCCGTCAGATAATGAGAAGTGCATGGGCTCCAAATCCCCACCAAACTGGATTACAAAGCCCTAGTAGGATTTCTCATCTCACATGGTAGAAACCTTGATTGTATTACTGATTAGTTCACCAAGGCATCTGCTCTGGGCGATGATGGCAGTAGGACCTTATTTTGTTACTGTCTCTGCTTCTCTAAAAAGGCCCGTCTCTAAAGCCGGCCAGAAGTTGTATTGATTTCCACACAGCCTAATCCAATCGCTATAACTACTAGCAGATCAATGTAGCGCTATCCTCTTGCATTCATGGAACACATTGCAGGGCTTGTTAAAGTCATAATGGCCTCCATTATTTGGACAAATATTCTTAATCATGATGTCAAATATGATTCCAGACGATGCATCAATCCCTAAGGCCACGCTGGGGAGCAATGTAATATGACGCTATGTTCACTGCAAACATGATGGTCAATGAAGTGCTGCTTGCTTTGTGTTATATAACCTTTAACTGGATACTTCACAGACTTATAGTCAAAATGATAGAGAAGGGCACAGAAAAAAGCTTGCCTGTTAACCAGTTAAAAAGAGCCCACAGCTGTTGTTTGCCTCTACTGCATGCTATAAAATATATCAGATATCGAAACCATTTATTATTAGGCATCCACAAGTCTATGCATTTCCATATTGTTTGTAGAAACAATGAAGCTTATTCTTTGTGGAACAGTGGAACAGTGCAGGCAAATGCCGGAGATTAGTTTAGATTAAATTCAATTTTAAATTACGTTTAATTAAATTTTATTGTATAAAATTATATATATATATATATATATATAGAGAGAGAGAGAGAGAAAGAGACAGAGAGAGAGAGAGAGAGAGAGAGAGAGAGATTAAATTAAAGTTAAATAAAATAAAATTAAATTAAGTTAAATTAGTAAATTAATTAAAATTAAGTTCACAGCTATTCTTATCTCATTAGTCTTATCTAGTCTTATATTAATAAGAATAAACATTATAAAAGTTCATGAAAACTGCCAAGCAAGTGTCGCCTTTAGTGTTATATAACATTAACACGATATGACGATTTTTGATTGTGGACGATAAAAATTTCTCCACAATCTGCTTTTTAAGGAATATCGTAGTATCATACTATTTTCTCATCTCCATCTCAATATGCTTTACAACGCGACTGTCAAAAACACACAGCATTAAACACAGTTTTTACAAAAGTAAAAGTAAACAATCAAAAAACATGCCAGTGTATTAGATGCGTGCAGACTTAAATTGACAGAACTAAACATGCTGCCACTTGTCATTAAAGGGATAGTTCACGCAAAAATTATAATTGTGTCTTTATTTACTCACTTACATGTTGTCCCAAACCTGTATTAATTTCTTGTATTAATTAAATATATATTGAGTAACCAAACAGTAGCTGGTCCTCGTTGAATTTAATTCAATCTTCAACAGAAAAAAGAACCTCATTCAGATAAAAACGTGAGAGTGAGTAAATGATGGATGTAGTGTAGAAGTATATAGTGTTTCTCCTTTCAATACTGCTGAATACACCTACTCTTCCTGAAAAATAAAAGCACTGTTTGTTTTATTCATATTATGTTTATTTGTAATATGTATCTGTTCGAACAACAAAGATAAAATGACAGCGATTTTTATCTTTGCTCATTTTGGTCTAAATATCTGCCCTTCTTTATTTTATACTTTGTTACCTTGAAAGGCTTTGTTTTTATACAAAAGGCAAATTAGTTTGTCTGTGCTGCTCAGAGAACTTGCAAAATAGTAAGATCAATGACAAAGAATCTTGATAAAATCCTGATATAAAAAAAAAAAAAGTAATATGATATTTTTGCCATATCACCCACCCCTACCTCTGTAATTTGCAAAATAGTCTTAAAAACCAACTTAAAAAAGAATCAGGATCAAAATCGTGAATCGTGATTTCCCCAGAAAAAATCGTGATATGATATTTTTTCCATATCGCCCACCCCTACGATTACTGTTATGCTTTGCTCTGTGAACACAATCCACAGTTCAGATCCAACATCTTCCAAAGAAAGAGTCTAAGACTCAATTACATTTATTTCACTTTAATCCAATTTAAATAAATTCTGATTTATTGTTATATACTTTTAATAAACAGTAATTTTGACAAAGTTGCTTTATGAAGTTCAAGATCTGTCTGCAATAATACGATTCTGTAAACAGAGGCAGTAATTATCCGGTACTCAATGAAAGCTTTCAGAGACTATTTTAGGGAAAGCAAGATTTGGTGGAACTGTTCATGATCCATAAATGTCTGATAAGATGTCTGTTGTGTTACTGCTATACAATGATATAGAGATAAACAAAAGCAACATGAAGTTATCTTAAAATCTTACAATTATGTTTTTATCTCCATCTGCCCTGTATTTTTTTTTTATAATTTACTTTCACAGTGCTACACAAGTGTCTTTCCTGTTGAGTGGTCTGTTGTAGCATGTAATTAAATTGGTCTATTTAAGTGGCTCCCTGTGGTTGTAGAGATCACTGAAAAAGGTGATCACACATAAAAGAAAAAATGTTACATTTTAAAGTCTATTGAATTTTAATCTATGTCTATTAACTTTGATGTCATCTGTGTGCTATTATATCCCCCCACCAAATTTTTTTTTAATAATAATAATGTATTTAGAATACATTTTTTTTAAAATTATTATTATTATTAGTAGTAGTAATAGTAGTAATAGTTCAATAAAAAAATCGGTTACACTTTATTTCAAGGTTGCCTTTTTACACGTTACATGTACTTATTATATATATATAGTTTAACCCCTTCATATCGCCATATTTTAAACTCAGGAAAGGTAATCAACTAAGTATTAAGACAATTAATTCTAGAATAAAGCTATTATATGCAATGATATTGCACAAGTTATTACTGTGTTGTATCACTGCTGGATAATCCACAATATCTTCACACTCTTGAATGTATCTGAGGATAAAACAGTTGGAAATGCAGAGTGCATAGAAAGTTTAATTAAATCTCATGAAAGCTGATCCTGTGAAACTGGAAATTGAAGGTAAAAAACAACTTACAACACACGGTACAGAATATCACTGATTAAATAGCCTTTCATCTGTTAAGCAGAAAGCAAGTGGCAGTTTTGTTTAGATTAAAGCATTCTCAAATTAAAGCTTATGAGTTTAAAGAGGTTCTAAAATCATGGAAATTCCAAGCATATGTTCAGATAAACAAAGGAAATAAGAAAAGGCTTTGCACGGCAAGAGGTAAAGTCTGACATACGATTTGGTGTTGAGCGTAATAAACTACATGCCCTATCCAGCACCAAAGCCCTTTTCATGTTGCTTTCCCTGAGGATGACAGATCAGGGTAATTCACTTTGAGATTGCCTTTTCCTTGATCTGAATGGCAATGAAATGAAATGAAACCCTCCCCTTCCCAGCTGAATCACAGCTCCTCATGATCTCAGATAGCAAAATGTGAATAGACTGGATTCTAAGGGCACCATAGTCCCTACTGAAGCTATAGTCAATGTGATTTCAATTGTGGCTGCTGCCAACACAATGGCATAACTGAATCTTGCTGTTAACAAAGAAGAGATGCTTTAGCTTTGTCCGTGTTTTTTGACTCTGAGTGCATTTTACATTGGCTCTGACACATTGTCTAATTTGGATGACTGGAGCTGTTTAGGTTTGTATTGCTCTTCACATTTCCGTTTTCACCTCTGTTTGGAGGCCACAACAATCTAAATGCATATCGATGTGTGCTGAGAGAACTCAAAAAAAAGGTAAAAAATCAAAGGTAATTGCATCAGCTGGTTGAAAGGGACTTCCATTGGGAAATGGCCTTGATTTAAAATCTGTACAATTACCTCTTGGTTCCTTTTGTCCCATACTCGCTCTTTCTCTCTCCTCCAAGGCCTTCAAGTTTCTGTTCTAGTCTCAAACAGTACACTGTGATAATTCACTCTACTTGCAGTTTGAGTGTTTTCATAAAAGATATACAATCACAAATGACCCTGTGTACTTTATGAAACATGCCTGTTCTTGTTGTACACAACTGTACTGCATGTTCCTCTAAACAAGAAAGCGAGTGTTCAAAATAAGATATAAAAATTTAATTTGTTTACCTCAGAAATGAAAATTGCTTTGCAAAAATGTAATCACGTCTATAGAGGAGGGGATAAATTATAATAATATTTACCAACCATTTCCACAATTCTGATAAACAAAACCAAGTTCGTACATATTTAATATGCTCACGTGTTTATAAACTCTTCAAATATGATTTATAAAAAAAAAAAAAAATGTTTACTGAACGTGCTTTTTTCAATATTAGTACAGCCATCACGAGCCTTTAGCAGCAGGACACTATGATAATAAAGAGACGTTGCAGACAATGGACAGATTAGACTGATGTCTTGATTAAGCCTGCTGTCAATTAGATAAAGAACAGAAGTGCACTAGAATCAGAATGAGAGAACATTTCTAAACTAAAGCATGTTACAATGACACAAGTGGTGTACATAGACCTTCAGATCTAGTCTAAATTGGTTACACCATTTAATCAAAGTGCACTGCAATAGTCTTTAAAATCATTAATAGCTCCATGCTGTGTATTGTTAAGTGCTTTTAACCATATGTAGTACAGATCACGCATGCATTCTTTTAGATGTATACTAGGGGGGGGGATTCATTATATAGTTGTAATTCATGTAAATATTATTTCAGAATGCTTTCACTTAGGCATGAATCACTAGCTAAAATGAAATAAAGTGGTAGTGGGATTCTGAAAGGATGCATGAGGGGTCTGTTGTTTACATTTTCATATGTTGCTATTTTTACATTTAATTGACATAAGAAATGAAAATGGAAAACGTTGTTTTAAATGCAAAAACTGAATTTGATGGAAAGAAGAATTTGATGGAAAAAGAAAAGATAAAACAATAAATAGACAGAATGAGAGCACAGTTGATTCAACAATAGATAGATAGAAAGATAGATACTGTTCACTGACTCTAAGAAGTGTCACACAAGCAATATGGATCAAATCAGAAAACTATTTTAGAAAACTATTCCCGAATAAAGCAAATCATTTCTATAATGCATTATAGAAACAACACACTTGATTTCTGCTAAATGTGTGGTGGTCGAGCAAAGTATCGTGCTGCATTTCAGCAAAACACAGGCATTCAGCGACCCGTGACCATCAGCTCTTTCTACAGTATGGATAATTTGTCATTTATTGGCTCATTTTATAAGTGCTGCCTTTGTAATGTAAAAGCTGCTGTTTCAGATATATCAAAACGCAGTGGACAATCAGTATAGCCATGTACTTGGTTTTATATCAGCCCATCATAAGCAAAGCATGTAATGATGTGTCTGTATAGGCCTGTTTGGTCAAACCCTATATGCTATTACCGTTATAACCTTGAACGGAGCACAATTCCCATATCTATTCATGCGGTTTAACACAAAAGAATGTTATGTTCTGTGTGTGTGTGTGCAGGTACATACGTGATGAAGGTGACGGCAACAGATGCAGACGACCCTACATACGGCAACAGTGCCAGGGTGGTGTACAGCATACTTCACGGCCAGCCGTACTTCTCTGTGGATCCCAAAACAGGTAAAACACTCCTAAATATTTAATAGCTAAAGCAACTTGAGTTTTTTTTATTTTTTTTATTATTATTTCAATACATTGAAAACTAAAATAATTTTATATCACATGAGCCAATATTCTACTTAGAATAGAACATACACAACATAACACATGTTTAAACTGAGAAGTTTTACAATTTTGTGCACAAAATGAGCTCAACTTGATGTCTGCCACAGGTCTCAAAATGGTTGGGATGGGGGCATATTTACCATGTTGTCGAATCTCCTCTTCTTTTCAAAACAGTTTGAAGATGTCTGGGCATCGAGGTTATGAGTTTATGGAGGTTTGTTGTTGGAATTTGGTCGCATTCTTGTTCGTGTGCCCGTTTAGCAATGTCAGTGACAGAAACAAGCCAATGATTGATGCAGTATCATCTGAGGGGTTTAAAGGGGTCATTCGGTGCCACATGCACTTTTATAAGCTGTTTGGACTGAAATGTGTGTTGTGAGTGTGTGTACACAACCACCCTACAATGATAAAGATCCAATCAGTAGTTTTCTTTTAATGTAATAAAAATAAGTTGCCCCTTCTGCAATCAAGCCATTCTCAAATGCATGTCTGTGTGTCGTCACACCGACCGAGGCCACTCCCACAATAGTTGATTGACAGCAGCGTTTCACAAAGACTGAACTGGTGACTTATTTCAGACCCGCCCTGAGTGATCCGTCATCAGACCGAGACACAGAGACAAGCAAGACTCCTAAGAGATTGAGGTGTTTTGTTGTTGAATGTATTAATGAACATAGCAGTAGTGATTTACCCCTGACATCTGAGTGACTGAAGACGCAGAGGAGTAACCTTACATTTGGTTCAAAAGGGAAACGCGTCCTTGAACTGAAATACGTTTATGTTCGTGCAAATCATTCATGATCTAGCCTCACCTACAGAAGCAGTGAGTATAATGTATTTTAATGAATCTGTGCAAATCTCCTTTCCTGATAATGTGCTAATAAGCAAGTTTCACTAGGAATACGGCTAAAAAAAGTTTCTCTGAGAGTGCCTCGGAAAAGAGGGGCGGGGTCAGCAGAGCTCGTGAAGATTTAAAGGGGAAGTACACAGAACAGAGTGGTCTCTAAAGAGCTGTTTTTAACGGTAAAATTTGCAGGGGTTTTTTTTTTACTATCTTTGGGCAATTTTACTATATTACAAACTTTCCATTAAGACCCTAAATAATCATATTAGCTAGTGAAAAATTGGCTTTGTATGACTCCTTTAAAGACAACAGGCATCCAAAAAAGGTCTTATCCCTTATGCACAGAGATTTCTCCAGTTTCTCTAAATCTTTTGATAATGTTATGCATTTTTCATATCACTTCATTTCATATGCATTTTATCACATTTTTTTATGTACTCTTTCACAGATAGCCTTTGGCCATCTTAACCTCTCTTAAGACATCCCTATTATGTTACAGACCTGACGTCAATTAACTTATCTAGTTGCTAGATGTTCCCCCAGCTGAATCTTTTCAAATTTCTTGCTTTTTCAGCCCTTTATCACCCCCGTGCCACCTTTTTTGAGACCTGTAGCAGGCATCAAATTTGAAATGAGCACATTAAGTCGATGAAAGTATAAAAATTATCTGTTTAAAAATTTGTTATGTTATCTATGTTTTATTGTAAAAAAAGAAATATTGGATCATGTCATTTGAAAGTCTTTTAGTTTTTATTTCATTGAAAAAAAAAAAAAAAAAAAAAAAAAAAAAAAAAAAAAAAACATTTCCAGGTTATATCAAGAAAAGGGTTGGGTGCATAAAAAAATTACATTACTATCATTTTGTTTGTGTAATACAACAGACAAGATTAATTAATTTCACAGTTCACAGGTTTCTAGTAATTACATTCATTGACCCTATTAGACAAATGAACTCAGCGGTTTGATTTGATAATGTGGCCAGCCTAGAAAATGGATTTGTAACTCAAAATACACAGCAATTCATTTTAAACAGCACAACAGGAACGGACATCCTGTCAGCTAAACAGGCCTGAAAAGATCTATAATTATACAATCAGGTGCTACATTTCAAACCCTCTGAGTTGAAAATAAAGTCAGCTCTGTAACAGCAAATGGATTTTTCTGTTGTTTATATGGCTGGGGGAATTGTAGCATCATCAAATGATGCAGCGAATAAACTGCCTTTTATATTTTCCCAATGAATACTTCGTTATGCAATATTCTAGAGCGTTCAAGTGGGCATCGTCTGCATTCAATGGGCTGTAATATCCAATATGCAAAAGCACAAACCTGGACGGTAAACTTGATGCGCAGAGCACGTGCGGGCATTTTCTGTTTGTTTCCAATGTGGCTACAGCCCTATTGTACAAGTATGAAGCATTGCAAACAGGAATATATGAATAAAAATATAATATCCTGATATCAGCAAACTCAAAGGGGGGCTCAGAGGGTGACATTCTGTAGCCGAACAAATAAAATGACTAGTAAGGAAGAAAAATATGTTTTTGTCCCAGGCCATATAAAAAAATTGCCGACTCAAACCGACAGTAAACAAAATCTGCGAGAGGAGGGTGGGAAACCAAGGCAGGGGGTAAAATGCATAAAAGAATCAACACCTAGTGTTGTGAGAGAAAAACATACCTTAAAGGTATAGTTCACCAAAAAATCAAAGTTTGCAACTGTTCCATATCACTCTAAATTTAATTTAATCTTTCTGTAAAATACAAAGAAAGATCTTAGGCAGAATTTCTGCTTTCAGTGCAGGAAAAATGTCATGCCGTAAATGATAACAAAATGTCATTTTTAGGTGAACCATTCTTTTAATTACCACACAAACTTCAAAGCGAGGTCGGTTCATGCGAAACTGAAGTCAAAAAACAGATCCATCCTGTAACTGGCCCAGAGAATCACACATGACATCCCTTTTACGTTTCATCTGAAATTGGCATTGAATGAAGGTCCTTGCCTTTCTTAACCATCCGCCACCATGTCTAATTTATCCTATGAAGCGCTCTCTTGATCTGGGAAAGCTTCTTGTGGCGTTGGGGAACGCATTAGTTGTGCTTTATGGAAGAAAAGCGAGGAAAGGTGTTGCTACGCTAGCTTTGTCGCCATGTTAAGATTGTTAAGTACCAGAAGCTTTAGGGCTGACCTCAATCTTTTAACTGGAGAAAAACACTTGAAGGTAAAGGTACTGGAGTTTTACAATCTGATTCCTTACAAGAACATATTTAACTTTAGGAACAATCCGTGTGCTGATGCTTCAAAGAACCCTGGAGAACTTCACTGATTTCTAAAAGCAATAATATGTTCTGATATAAAATCAGAAAGAACTAGATAGTTGTATATTTTGATGCACTCTAATATTTCCGAAGATTATGGATACTGAGCTGCAAAAATTGTGCATTCAGAAATCATTGCCAAATATAAATATTAGCATACGGATGCAAAAATCACATTATTTAGAATTTAGCGACTTACAGATTTGTCTGTTAGCAGTAAAGACAAACATAAATCATAATGTACAATTATTTGTGTATGGTTGATATAGTGGTGTTTAATAAATTCAGTATAAAACATATTATTCAAATGATAAATATGCCCACAGATTGTTTTCTCTCCTGCCTGCGGGCAGACGCTTCAGGTTACCCCGGACTAGAACCAGCAGACTGAAAAACAGCCAAACTGTATATTATGTTCATATCACTGTATATCCATCTGTAAATATTATCCAGTTTCTTCTTGTACATATCTTCTATAAGCGCACTCATAACTTATACCTATATCCTGCACTTGCTGTTCATTGCACTCCTGGTTAGACCTAAACTCTTTATTTTTTGCCTTGTACATGTGTAATGACAATAAAGTTGAATCTAGTCTAAAAAAAAAATATAATAAAGATATTATGGGTGCGTAACATTATTCTTTTTATTCAGATTCATGTACCTGTGATCTTTCTTGAAATACATTAACGTCCTCTACTTTGTCATTGAAGAAGCTATAAGACACACACCACAAGAGAAGAAAATTTCCATTTCATGCTGAAAAACTCACTGTTCAGTCAGAAGACATGTATGAAATTATAAGCTTCAGATTTATGCTTTAAAACCCTTTAAAAAAATGTCACCTCCTTTTGATGTAAGTGTCTCAAATAAAATGATATTTGCTGTTATTACCATTATCCTACAAATGCCGCTTCTCTTTTATTAAACCCTGAATATTCCTTTAATTGTAACATTCACAGAAAAGGACGAGTATGGTCAAGTCAAGTTTTTTCTTCTTTTTTTTGGTATTTGATGGTTGTGGTATCAGAGGCTAACAGGGCCAATGCTAACCTTGACCCATTTGTGTATAGCACACTCTGTTACACAGTTTAAAACCTGTGGGGACACCATGATAAAGGTGTTCAGAAACAAAGGTGACATCTCATCAGCCAGCGCATTTTGTGAGGCAGAACTAGCCTATAACATCCAAACACTAATTCAAACCATTAAACAACACAAATATAGTGCGATTCAAGGCAGGACAGATTTTCAGGATACCGGTAATAGCACAGAAATGACACACTGCACCTTTAAGTTCAATTTGCTTCAGTTTCCTTTTCCACAATGCAGCAGAACTTCATCCATTTCCCTTTTTGTGCCACTCTCAATTTTCTTATCTCAATTGTGTGTGTTATTTTAGATTACCATTCAGATCCTTTTCTCAGCAGGCCTCATTCTCCGTTCTAAACCCTATTCTTCTCCTCACCTTACCCTCTTTTCTGTAATCCGATTCTCTCCACACACTGATACCTGCTTGTATTCACAGCGTCTTCATCTATACTCTCTTTCTACCTCACTATCCCTTTCTCGTCCTTTTTCTTGTCTCTTCTTTCCATTAACGCAGTCTGGCTCTCTTTCGATCTGTGTGCAGGAGTCATCAGGACAGCTCTGCCCAACATGGACCGGGAGGTGAAGGAACTGTATCAGGTCCTCATTCAGGCCAAAGATATGGGAGGACAGTTAGGGGGTCTGGCAGGGACCACCACCATCAACATCACCCTGAGTGACGTCAATGATAACCCACCCAGGTTCTCCAAAAGTAAGCCAGTCTGTTTAACCATCAACTATATACATATATATATATATGTATCAGCTCTGTTTATGAATATAAAAGAGTGATTGCAGCCACACTTTATTCAGTCCACCAAACAGATTTAAAGCCTTTATGCATAAAGTTTTAAAAAGTGAAATAAAATGAGATATAATAAATGATTATTATATCTTTGACTGGTAATGCAGCATTTTCTTTTTAAATAAACATGAGGAAGCTTAAAAATTAAATGCATTCATAGAGCAAATGTATGCCAGCATTTCTTTAAAAATAAATGAATCATTGTGAATCTATAAATTTAGTTTGCATAAAGGAAGAAAGGCAGCATATTTAATGTCGTCTCTGGAGAGGTAGAAAGAAAGAAAGACAAAAAACCCACACATACACACAAATATTATTGGTTCATAAGTGTGTGAAAACTCTAGTCACGAACTAATGAGATTTCAAAAAACAGCAAAGAAGTCATGAGCATGCAATCTTAGGGCTTTCACAAAGCAGGTGTATGTGCATTGAAGAATGCAAGATGTGGCCAGTGGAATATGGACAGTAACGCACTGCTGTGAAGTGTTTTTTTTTTAAAGCTAAACTTCTTTTAACCTGAGCACCACGTATTTCTTTTTAAAAAGGACCTGTCACACATGAGGTGCTGCAAAAGACGTGAGGCCTCTTACCATCCCTGTTCACAGCTTTTAACAGTCTTATATTTTATGCATTTATGTACTTGAAAATGTTCTTTGTTTATTTTTCCACTGGAATAAGGCCAAGTCTTAAAAAAAAAAAAAAAAGAACATGCGTACAGGCTCCATTTGCGCTCAGAAATCGTGAAATAGAAATCATGTTGAGTTTCAGCGATGAGCACTGGTTTCCTCGCTGTGTAAATATTGGTAATACCCTGGGAGCGAAGTAGATTTCCATCAGCATGTCTCAGAGGATGGCACTATGATGACTGCTGCATTCTGGGCCGTGTCTCTGCCTCTCTCTCTCTCTTTCTTCTTGTTTGTTTTTTGGTGCATTGCACTAATGCATCTAATGACTTCTTAATTAGCTGAGGTGTTTTTTTTTGTTTGTTTTTTTTGTAGGCATGGCCATTCAACACATTAGTTTTTACTAATCAGCATGACCTGTTTTTGCCAATTGTGGACGTGTATTTAACTAAAATAGCAGGTTTACTAACTACATTTTTAGTGGCATTGATTAGCTCAGCAGTTTCCAGTTCAGTGTAACTTTGCCAAAAACAAGTATGAAACCAACACTTCATTGCTTTTTGTGTCATATTTACAGTCAAGTGCATTGAGGCAGTTATCAAACAATAATGTCCTCTCTAGTGTTGCACACTTAGTCATTTAGCACAGGAGGTTGCAAATGCACATTTGGTCTTAAAAATGTAAAGTCAGTCACATTTTTTTTCTTAATCAGAACAGATTTGGGTAAATTTAGCATCACCAAGTGATTGCTTGCAGTGAGTGGGTGCCATCAGAATAAGCTGATAAAAACATCACAATAATCCACACCTCTCCAGTCCATCAATTAACATTTTTGCTTTAAAAAGCTGTGTTTATAAGAAACAATTCCTTTAAACCTTAAACTCCTCTATCCAAAGTATTAATATGTCTAGTTAAAAAAATACAATAAAGCAAAAGTTTAAAGTTAATGACAAATTTGTTTCTTACAAACACACAGCTTTTCATTTCACAGGATGTTAACTGATTGACTGGAGTGTTGTGGATTACTTGTGGATTATTATTATTAACATTATTATTCATCAGCTGTTTGATTTCTCTTTCTGACGGCACCCGTTTCAATAAGCAAGTGATGTAAAGAAATTTCTTCAAATCCGTTCTGATGAAGAAACAAACTCACACAAGATAAATTAAATAGCCTGAAGGTAAGTCAGTTTTCAGCAAATCGTCATTTTTGGGTAGACTGTTCCTTTAATGTTAAGAATTCATCGGTGCGTGCAACTAAATAGTTTCCACAAAACAAAGATTGTACATTTTTAAAGTAGCTTCCACAACACTAGACACATATGCTTAAAAAAAAATAAATCATTGATTCTCCAGGCATTTTCCACCTGCGTGTACCGGAGTCATCAGCAGTCGGGTCAGCGGTTGGCCGAATCAAAGCTCATGATCTGGACATTGGAAAGAACGCAGAGGTGGAATACAACATCGTCCCTGGAGATGGAGGAGCCATGTTTGATATCACCACCAACGAACACAATCAGGAGGGAATCATCATGCTCAAAAAGGTAAAGCCTCATTTAAAGTGCCATATAACAGCAAATGTATAGACAGTATACAGACTAACCTGTTTATTTATTTTTATTTTTTAATTTTTTAATAAGGGTCACTTTAGAACTTTAAAAACATTTTATCAAGCCTTTGTTTTTTGTGCTTCTACTTTAAGTTCATAAATCTAAATATATACGAATAGTTTATCAGAAACTTGTGTGAGTGAAGTCTTTATAAACCATTTAAAAATTATTTATATACATTTTCACACAACTAATTGCAATTGTCTCTCAGTTTAATGCAGCATAAAACTATTGTTTGTTGTATTTGATCACAACTAACAACAGTATTTAAGGTGAGAATTGCATTATTTTGAAGTTTTCAACGTTTCACAAAGTTTTCCTTAATTTTTTTTGCTGTACCTACTTTTACTTTTCCCTAAATCGCAGACATTAAAATAAATAAATGCATCGTAAAATGATTTTAAAAATCCTGATCATTAAATCAAAGTGTAAACATTTAGCAAATTAATGGCAAGACAATAATTTTTACACTAATTATGATTGTCTCTCAGTTCACTGAGTTAATTAATAGTTAGTGTACTTGGTTGCAAAACTGTCAAAAGTGTCAGTATGCTTGAGATTAAATACTCTTTGAGTCATGATATGTGTGAAGAAAACAAAGACAAATCAAGGTAATTATCTCTTTTATTTATATTTTTAAATTATCTCTTAATTGTGTCAAAATCGTCTAAAAATATCAGTTTTTCACAGGCTGCTCCAAATGCAAAACAAAAACACACACAGCCTTGACATTTAAATAAAAAAACAAAACATGAGAACTTGAATTGTAAGCACACACACACACACACACACACACACATGAAATGACATCTCTGTGGGCCAAAGTTACCATAGTAAGCTAAAGTTTATTATTAAATGAGCATCACATTAAAAATGCATTTCATCACAGTTATCATGTTGTTATTTATGCTTCTTTTGCAGTACCTCGTCACAGACAAAGACTTTGAATGAAAATGCACTGTAAAACCACGAATCATTGCATTTTAAAAATTTGATCATCAAAACAAATAGTAACATTACAATTTGTGCATTTATTTATACAGTTTAATCAGTGGTTAAAGTAATGTCATGTGCAGTGGTGGGGACAGTTACTTTTAAAAGTAATGCATTACAGTATTGCTCTAATTACGTTACCTAGTTACTTGTTATGGAAAGTAATGCAGTATGTTACTTTTGCGTTACTTTCACATTACTTCTTAAATATGGCCAGAGGTTGAGTGTTTGTTTTTAATATAAGCATTTTTATTTATATCAAACATAGAAGACCTTTATAATGAATAAACCTCAGGCTGAAGAAAAAAATAATTTAGCTCTGTAAAATAGAATACAGGAGAAGAAAGTTCAATACTCTTCAGCAATAAAAAAACAATAAAGCACAATAGTTAGTTCTTGAATTCATTGTTTCTTATGAGTATGGTTGAACTGGATCATCAAAGGTCAGCAGCAAAGACATCAGTTAAGAAAATGAGATTAGATACATCTGTGTAGTTTTATTAATTTGTGCAGGTCATATTCACAGTTAATTACTAATTTAATTAATGACTTCCAATCAAATTATGCAAAAAAAAAATTAAAAATGGACATGTTTTCAACCATAAAGAACAGAAAGGGTCTTAAATGCAAAAATTTGAGAACTGACTGTGTTTAAGTTAGCATGTATGTAAATCAGCCTCCCTCTAGGCCAGAGTCTATCCACGCTGTCACGGTCCTTCAACACTGTCATGACTCAGCCGTACGCGGAAAATGACAGAGATCCCATCATTCATACAGGCGCAACCACATTATCAAAACATCACTCAAACATCGCAGTTAAGAGCACTTTGGGGTAATTGTGTCTGACATTTAGAACTCCCCCAAAGGTAAACTAGAACATTCAGCTCTTCTGGAGAGTATGCAAGGTGACTTTCTAGGATTTGAATTGAGCCCTATACTTAAATACTGGCAGCGTGACAGGACTTATTAACACTGCACACATCTCTTTATATTAGAGTCGTGTCTTCGTCTACTGAATGAGAACAGCAACGTCAATAAAAACAACTGCAGTGTTTCCCTGCACGGGACAGTGTGCTGGGGTAATATTACCGAAACCGCACTGCGCTGATCTTCGGAAGTGTTAGTAGAGATATATGAGGCTGGGGAGAGCTAACTGTGTCCATATGTTTCCCTCTAAACGCACACAGCATGCATGACAATAACACAGCCAGGACTCCCCACATCTCTACAATACATCCTAGATGTCATCTATCACACACACACACACACACACTGCTTTGTTCTAGTGTTGATTTTTAAGATTGAACCACTTAAGTTATTTTCCTGGGGAATAAAGGATTTCATCACAGTGTTTGAGTAAGTGCAATGTTTTACCTGCTTTTGAAGCTGTGTACAAAAAGCCAACATTTTAGCCCATTTGGCTGATCAAACAGACTTTAGCAATGACAAGAGATATATAAAAAGGTCAAGACCATTATTTTTGTTTACTAAAGATGATTGTCTGTGCATGTTTGTTTCTATTAAATCTTAATATTATAGATATTGATATAGTAGGCAATAGTAATTAGTCAATAATCACCAAGACATTTGATGGATGGATGGTGTAGTTTCAAATATTTTCAATCTAATGTATGCTTGTGCTGCAAAACTGAATTTTCAAAAGTCATTGATTAGAAATCATTCTAATATGCTGATTTGGTGCTCAGTTATTACTGACTCTTATATAGTAATAATGGTTTTTATTTTTACTATTGGTTTTGCTACTTTTATATTTTTGTGGATAGTAACAATAGTAACAATATAAATGCCTTTACTTTTAGGAAAATTAAAAGGTCCTTGTAGAATAAAGTTTTTTTTTTTTTTTTTTTTTAAGCATATTTGCTTTTGGAGCTAGACTAAAATCATAATGTTATTTCAAGCGAATGTACTGTCAGGCTCTGTTAAAATCTCTTGTTGACCCATCAGTTTGGATGCAACATTGCATAAAGAAATCTAATAATTGTATGTACACAACAAAACACCATTGCAATATAAAACAGCATCACGATTTCATTATAGCTGCCTGTCGTATTTTCCAGGAAGCAGAGATGACTAGAGGTTACCTCCCGGAATAGAGCATTGCACCATTTCCAAGAGTTTCCATATAACCTGACACATGCACACTCAAAGTCACAAACACTTCTCTTATTAAATCGCTGAAGCTATAAATGCTTTCATTGTGATTTGAAATTCTCTTTGTCAAGACGCAGAATAAAGAATCACAGGGGATATGGAGGCAGAGCTAAGAAAGTATGTCATAAAACAATAGGTAAGCATCAAGTGATGACATCAAAACAGCCATGAATATAAGTGTCAGGTCTATATTAAGCTATTGCCTGGCAGTTACACACATAATACGACAGAGTCACTGATACAAAGACAAATGGAACTTTGCACCCTTGATTAATCAGAATGAAAACTGAAACAGATATAATAACATTTTTGTTTAATATAAATATTTCACAATACTACTGTTTTATTCTGTATTTTTATCAAATAGATGCTGCCTTGGAGAACAAAAGAGACTTGCTCATATATACTGCTCATATATATAAACACATATATTAGTTATATGTAAACAAAAACTTATTTTGGATGTGATCAATCACAAAAAATTCTTTGACAGCAGTAACATATAATATAATAATAATATAGAAGTTTCACTTTGCAAAACACAATTTTACTTCTTTTACTGCATTTCGTTGCCTTGTACTTGTACATGTGCAATGACAATAAAGTTGAATTTAATCTGGTCTAATCTAAAACAAGTAAATGGCAAATTAGTTTTGGTCTTGTTTGTGCATTTTCTACAGCAATCCGTATCAGAACATCTGCATCTCAGTTACCATAGAAATATAGATTATTGAGCAGAGGTCTTACAGCACTAAAGGCTAAATCTATAATATATCAGCAGGCTTTTTGTTCTTATCTTTTCTTTTCCAGTGCACAACCTTTTTCCTCCCACTGAGGTTTAAAGGGAAGGCATTATGATTTTGTTCCCTTCATTTTCCTGACAGTCCAGTAAGAGATTTCACTGCATTGTCTGTGTTCTTGGGGGTTCAAGACACCAATTACAGGTGTGGACAATGTTAGAAAAAATTTGTGCGGTTATTTTCTCTCCATCTTTCAGCCAGCATGTCGGAGAGAGAGCAAGAGATTTATTGTGGGCATGTATTGTCTCTGTTTACCCCTCAGTTTGAGTGTGTGTCGTGGCAACACTGAGACAGAATGATGCATTCTCCTCAATAGGAGGTCCAGGCAGCAATCCTGCCAGTGTGGAGACGCTGTCTCTTTCTCCACAGTCAGAGAACTGAAGCATGTGCCCTACAAGCCACAGCTTACACGAGGTGAAGAGGTTTCTGAGGAGGGGGGCATATTTGTGTGCTGTTTATGCGTTTGATTTCAATGAGGCATGGTGACCCCTGGGTGATTTGGAACAAAGGGCAGAACAAGACTAGGGCTGCGTTCTCCGATAACGTTGTCTCTTAGCGCGCTACGAAGACTCTAAAGGTATACCTTACAAGGCTCGCAAAATCGCTAGCCAGACGTCCTGGGGCTATTATGTCTTCCAGTCGGGCTACCAAAATCCATCTCCGCCATGCCTGTCAGGCTGTCATATAGGGAGGAAAATATATTTATATGCTTTTGCATTCTTTCACAAATATGTTTGGGTAATTATGTAATTTTCGGGCATCGGGGAGCCACTGTCAATTAGGTTAAGTATTGAAATCGCGTTTGAATTCGCGCTTGTTTTTTTACTTTCACTTTGTGATCGCACGAACTGTGTATGGACGGTTTCATCGGGCGCACGTGCCTGGACTGAAGTTAACTAGTCTGTTGTGTTTGTTTATCGGTCTGTTTACAAACCAGCTACAAACGCAGCTAATGAAGAGACGTTGGACTCTCAAGTTATTGACCTGCCACCCTATAAAAATTTTCCGAAAGGCATCGTCGAATATACATGAGCACTTAATGCACGTATAAAAATATATCACTGTATTAACTGATATAAAGTTTGTGTAAACTCATCTTTCTTTATATAGACTCTTAAGCCGTTTCTGTCAAATGGTTCGCCAGCTGATGTGCCTTAGGATAGTAATTAAAAAAGCTAACAACCATTAGTTTATGGAAACTTTATTAATGAAAACACATCCATTCACTGGGTGTAGGCTGTAACAACTTAAGTATTTTATGTGTAAAAGTAAAGTAAAAATTTAAATTTTATACTAAATCAGATTTTATATGAAATGTTCATTTAAAATGTTCTATGAGTAGTTAAACGGATTTACAGATTTACATTTTAGACTAGGGCTAGGCTTAAGCCTCATCTGTGAAAAACTGTGTCTCATAAAATTGTTTTTATGTACCTTAATACACGTTTCAAAGAGAAATGTCTACTGAGTACATGAACCCTGGTAGATTTTTATTACTTTGAAATAGGTATGTATTGCTGTGTTTTTATTATGTTGCTTCAGGTACGTATTACAGCTGGTCAGAATTCAAATATCCGGGGTCTGCCGGTAGAAGTTAATGCTCTATCGTGTTGGAAATATGCCCTACACAAAACCCAAAGTGTTAACAAATGCAAAACTGATATAAAATGTATTTGTTGATGCAACCGTGCCATTTCTATTCCTCATCACCTCTCAAGTGCATCTCTACTCTGTGAGCTACTGAACAAACCTACCATCTATGAAAACCCATACTATAGATGTGAAGTTGGATATGTAATGCTAACGTTCCTTACGTCCCAGCATTTTAAAATTGTCATAACATAACATTCTTCAAGTAATTGTGCAAAAAGGACACTTTATTAATCAAAACTCGGTACATTTGTGTGAAAAGAATAAAAGGCTACTTGCTTACTGCCAATTTCTTTTGGAAACTGCAGTGATATGTACTTATTTGTACGTGTTAAGCATTTCTCGAAAACGTGTCCCCAGGTATGTTTTTGCAATGAGACCAGGTAGCATAAATCATATTATAACATTACAATTTGGGGCATCCCAGTTTCATAGTCAGTATTCAATACGGTCCAATGTAGAAATGCTAGCATGCTTGTTGGAAAAAGCAATTGAAACTGGAAAGACAATAGCAGGGCTATGGCCGGATGGTGCTTGCCTCTGATGAATGAATGAGATGTATGTGTGTGTCTGTATGCAGAGAGGATCATCAAGGCTTAAGGATTCTGAGTGATTACCTGCTCTACTGTCAGCGTGAACATGGGCGGCACAGGAGATCAGGAAAATGTTTAGACAACCTTTCGGCTAAAGTAGCGATTAAAGCAAACAATAGGCCTTGCCGATCCCCTCCACAATCGTGCGGAACATCCCTATTTACAAGTCCTCAAGTAAACACTCACCAACACAACAATGAGCATTCACACACACAGACACACACGTTTTCCCTTATCTTCTTTTCTACTCAAAGCATGCTCTTGTCAGATTAAATGCTGTGAATTGCAGCATATTTGTGTGTCTGTCAGTAATTGTAAATGAAACAAGTCTTTTGTGATAGCAATAATTGAAACACTAAATATAGGGGAGCTGCTTTGATGCAAAAGACCTCACACATTTCACATTTAGCGGAAACCGAGCTAGCTGTCTCCATTTATGTTGAAAATTTTTAACAATTAATAATTGAAACACTAAATATAGAGGAGCTGCTTTGATGCAATAAACCTCACACATTTCACTTTTAGCAGAAACAGAGCTGACACAATTTATGTTGAAAGTTTTAACAATTAATAATTGAAACACCAAATATAGAGGAGCTGCTCTGATGCAATAGACTCCACACATTTCACATTTAGAGGAAAAAGGGTTAGCTGTGACAATTTATGGTGAAAGTTTTTAACAGCAAGATGTCACAGTGATAATCTGTTATTAAGCAACATATACCGTGGTTGTTTCTATTCAATAAAATAATAATAATACAAATTTATACAACTTTTTTTTCAGCATTAATAATAAGAAGAATTGTTGGTTCTTTTCTTTTAAAACTGATTTCTCAAGAATCATGTGACATTAAATTGATCGAAATTAACCATAAAGACAATTATAATGTAAAAAAAATGCTGTTTTTCTGGACTTTTCATTTATCATATATTCTGGGGAGAAGAAAATAATTTGTGAAGGACAACTGACACTGAAGACTGGAGTAAAAATGCTGAAAATTTAGCTTTGCCCTTTCAAAAATAAAAATATTTCAGATCAGAAAACCATTATTTTAAATCATAAACATATATTTGAATATTACTGTATTTTGATCAAATAAATACAGCCTTGTGATCATTGAAAAAAGAAAAACAGAAAATGGAACTTTGGACTGGTAGTTTGTAAATTGACATATGAATATACAACAAAGTCAGGTTACAGTTTAATCACTTTGGGAGCCTTACTTATCACACCAGTCAGCATTCTGTGCGACGGTGTGAAGAAACAACAGCCCCAAATTCCCTGTAAGTGGGTCAGCTCATGATTAGTCATCAAAAACAAATGATGTTCGTTTCTCCCATTAGTAAACAAAAGCAATTATTCTTTTAAGTTGTGAGAGAAGTCTGATCCCGCAGGATCTCGCCGTCTCCCACTCCTTCAGAGTTGGCAACACAACAAAGAATAACAAGCCTTCTAATTATCACACAGTTCACTTAAACAAAGGAACAATGACAGAAAATATTAAAGATAACCTACGCTGCAGGGAGGCCAACGAATCATTTCAAGTAAAAGTGTGAGGCAGATGGACATCCGTGGCAGAATGTCAACACAATGAACAGCTTAGCATCTTCGATTGCCGCAAAAATCATACACAGGCTTATAGGCCTCAGTCTAGTGACTCATTCCTGCAGTGTCCTACACTGCCAGAGTTTCTCATCCCCCATTAAGTATGTCATTAATGTGCTGTTTGATCTATAAATCAGCTGAAAGTGTTCAAACTGCCACAGTCACTGGAATTTTAATGATTCACCACCTCCATGATAGAAAATAATAGCATGTTCACCTGATTTGAGACCAGCTGGGAAGGAGGAAAGTCTTGGGTGTGAAAATCACATTGGATGGCTTTGTTTATCCATGTTTATTTCACTTCGGCATATTTTTTTCTCCATGTGTTTTGTTTGGAACAGATAATACTGCAGGTTTCTAACTGGAGTAAGCAGTGCCACCTATAGGTGACTCCTGATTAATATACTAGTGAAATAAAATTTAAAAAGCAATGTTTTGAATGGAATACTAGTTTATGTTTTACGAATACTGTGGCTATTTAAAGTAGTGTGCGAAACAGGATGCATAATGCAACAATAAACATTTCAAACAGTTGTGACCTCAATACAGTTGTCACATGACCTTGTTACATTCAGTATAGCATTAGCAAGAACTGTTTCTCCATCCAAACCTTGTATTAAATTGGAGCAGAAGTTTGGAGAGCTTTTAAAAGCATGAAATTGATGTTTTTCTTGTTGTTCAAGAAGTTGTAATCAGAGAATGTTTAATACAAGATTTAGCACCTTGCAACTGGCATGCAGATGAATGGGGATCATGACAGTTAACGTTAGTCAGGGATGATACAATTTACCGATGTGAAATTTAATTATCATCCCGCAAAAGAAAAATGGCAATGTTGCGTTTGTAATACAATGTGTTTGTTAAGTGTCTTAACTAGGGGGTGGGCATAGATTAATTTTTTGAATTTGAATTTTGAAATTAATTTGAGATCTGTCAAAGGCATTCAGAATTTGTGTGCTACCTATTATATTTGAGATATCTGTGTCAGTACTGCCATCTTATTATTTATCAAC
>JAUMHQ010000069.1:16275622-16285794 GCA_032361165.1 Enteromius paludinosus
CCTGCTGGACCTGGGACTCGAACCCACGACCTTTGGGTTACAGGTCCGACTCTCTATCCATTAGGCCACGACTGCCCGCACTGTTGCAAAGCACTGTTGTTATCCCACAACCCACTCTTACGCAAACTACTCCTGAGAATGAGCTTTGAGACCAACACAATTGCACTGTTGTTGCAGCAAAAACTGTACATAGACATTAGATTAAAAATACCCCAAAATATTTCTTTAACCATTGTACCTCTCCGGCACACATTTTGTTGCTGCATGAGTAATTCAGAATATAAAGCGAATTAAGTCAGCAAAAGATTCATAACGGTATAATTTTAGAACTGCACAGCTGCAGTTTCCAGCAATCTCTGGACTTTTTTTGGGAGCTCTGTCTTTGTGTCAATACAAATTACCCACTGTGCATACTTGGCTAATAAAATCCAATAATATGTAAGATGATCTTATAATGCATTCATTAATGTTGATTAAATGACCTCTTATCTGCCCAATTAATCAGGAAGCGGTGCAGACAGGTACTTTGAAAATGCATTGTAGCCATGGCTTGCATAACCAATACCTTACAACCCTATTCTAACAAAATAGTGTATGTGATTGGGTGCTATTGTTTCATTTGCAGTGCACTGATATATATATATATATATATAATTGTTTTATAACATGGAAATATAATCAGGCCAGAATTTCTTCTATGTTTTTTTTTTTTTTTCATAGATGCATACAAAATTCATCCATTTAACTGCCAAAATTTCTTTTTAAAGTAAATATTAAAATATATATTTTAAATGGCAATAATATTTCACAATATTTCTGTTCTGAGCTACAGTAATCTGTAACGCCACATGTAGGACATTTGCAGGAAGTGAATCCGATCTGTTGCATCCCGTTTCCCGTCCAGTTTTGAAAAGAGGATGGGAAAAGTAGTGTTAGTGTAATACTGTTCCCAACACAAACAAACCCAGCTCTTATTAAAAATGCATCATCCTGTCCTAAAGAAGAAAGTGCACGAGCAAGCTCATGCTCAAATAAAAAAAGAATACAGCCTTTCATGAAAACTCAGAGCTATTTCATAGGCCAAGACTAACAGGCGCACTGTAACAACAACAACAAGTGCACTTTTTCCGTGTGCTTCACATTGTAATCTTATTTAAATGAAGGCAAACTGCATTACACTACGAAAAGCTTTGAGCAAGTTCTGCATACTAATAGGAGGGTATATTGATATCGTGCAGAGAAGCCCTGAGGATTAAGGGCCTGACTTTAATAATAGCTATTGATTTCACAAAGATCTTCTTAAGTAAGAATAGAATAATGCGGTATTTGGCTGTGCGGGCAAAAAATCTGCTGGAGTTTCTATTGGTTACCATGAATAAGCATAGATCCCGAACGCTAATGGAAATAAAAAAGAACTTTACATCAAAGTGCCCTCACATCTACACTGTGAGTTGCAGTGGAAATTCACCAGAGGACGGTGACGCTACATTACAAAAGCCCCTTTTGGAAATAATCATGAAGAGAATACTAATGGAAGGCATATTTACATTGCATTGAGCCGCTCCGAGCATCTGCACCCACACAATGGCTGGTGCTTGTTTTAGGATCAGGTGCGCAATTGTTCAATTCCCACGACTGGCATTGACGGCTTGGGCTGCGATCGTCAGGATTTCTCTGCTGGCACTCACACCAGTGCAAGGAGGGAGCGCATTACCATATCAAAGAATTCACTAGCGTGAAGCACTGAATTTAAAGTGTCTTTTGTTCTGGTAACGTTCAAGTGTTAGCGCACGTAGATATGGAAATGAGCATTTCCTTCACGTACACATTTACACGTACTGCCTGAACTACTAACACCTTTCCTGAGGCCTTTGATCTACGTGTTGATTAATGTTCTCCAAAGCTTTCACATTCTCAGACCTGTTGTATCAGTTACGAATGCATACAGATGCACATACAATTCACCCAGTTTAGTCTCTTGGAACCAAAACCACAAATATTTATCTATCTATATCCGTATGAAAATAGAACAATGTGCAAAATTTTGTATCATCCATATGGATTTTTGTGCAGGTGGTTTGCCTGTATTTTCGGTTTAAGTTGCTGGTGAATGGAAATGCCCATTAAATTTTAGTTTAGTTTTTAATTTAGAAGTAATTTTAGTTTAGAAGTAATCTCTTCTGTTCATCAAGGCCGCGTTTGCGTTTACTCATTATTGAATAAGCAATTAAAGCAAATTTGGCGAGCTGTCCGGGGAGCGAGCCGGGAGAATCGGACTCCGAACCCTAGCGGTTTGAACCCTAAGCGGGGTTTAGTGGTTCGAGTCCGGCTCGATCTCCGCATGCCCCCCGACGTGGAGTTAGAGGAGAGAAGGGGAGGTGGAGGGTGCATGAAAGCGAGATGCGGATGAAAGGGAAACTGGATTATTTATAGCGGAAGGAAGATGGTGATTGGTTGTTGCTAACAAGGTGGTGGATTGGGTAAACGGCGCCAGCTGTGATTAATTCGTGCCACGCTTCTCCTGAAACTATGTTATTATCAAAACATCCACTTCTAGAGCACAAGTTGTGGTATTTACAATGTCACATCTGACGATCATATTTTTAATAGACTGGTTAAAAAGAAAGAAGACTGTGTATAGTATTAAACACCGCTGTGAGACTTAAAGTCCCACATTATGCTTGTGTGATTTCGACATGCCCCTTGAGGAACAAGTTTAACATCTGAAGTGCAATGAAAAAGAAATGTTAATAAATCAGTGATTCCCCACAACCCCCAAACAATCAAATGGTTAGAATTGCATTCTCTCAGTAGCTTGATGTGTGTGTGTGTGTGTGTGTGTGTGTGTGTGTGTGTCGTTCCAACACTGATAGCTAACATTTTCTGTGTGTCCCTTGAGTTAATGTCCTGTTACTGTGACCTTTAATTGAAGATCAATGCTTTGTAATGAAAAAACGCACTAGAGGTGACATCAACCATTAAGTTAAATAATGCTGATGTGTGTAATTCATCTGTTTTGTTGATAGATAATAGTTAATGTATGTTTGATGCACACATTAGTTATTTTGTCAAGATTTTCAGTCTAATTGTGATGACAAATCGATAGATCATGTGGTAGATCACCTTGTAGTCTTAATTCACAGACAGATACTTGGATTTTATAATGCATATTTCTTCATTTTTCATCCTGTCATTTTTTTCGGTGACAGGCAAGGAAAAATGCACATAATGTAATAATCCAGCACTGTATATCTTAACACAGGTCTCTGAACATACAGTATTCTTTTTTTCAGTTCAGCAGTTGTGTCCTATACTAATCAAGTGTGATCAGTAAGTGGCTATACAAATGAGTCTTTGATATTAAAGAAACAGCTCCATTTCTCATGGTTCTCAAGGGTTTAGTGCTGATGATACAATATAAAGCATGCAGGACCTTTACTAGAAAAGCTGTCGTAAACTATAGACTTCGTATTGTGATTCGGTTTCATCACAACTAGTGACACACTTGAAGAGTCTTTCATTAGTTTTGAGTCACTGTCATTACCCTCCATGTGTCTTTTCTCTCTTTTCCCCTGTCTCGGTGTAAAGTCATTAACCGAGGCTGCCGGGGTGATGTGGCCACTCACACACACTAAAAGGGCAATGATGCTCTTGACATTCTTCTAGGCTAAACCTCCTCACCTCCAATAATCCTGCAGCTTCCTCTGACATTTAATCACCGTTCACGTCCATCCACCATCAATACCGGACACGGGTGGTGGGAGAGACGCCACGTCTGGTACACCCTTGTCTCAGGCCTGTCGTGAAAACTCAAATGGGAATCTGATGTACGGTTGCGAGAGCAGGTGTTGATTTGGAAATGTGCATAATGGAGCGCTTCTTCTTCACGCTTAGAGAAGTGCTAACCAAGGTTGAATTTAGAGTATTTGATTAAAAATACAGTTAAAATGTGAAATAATACTAAACTGGTTTCTGGTTTAATATATTTGAATAATAATACTATTAAATGCTATTTAATATAGTGCCTTTAAAAACATACTGTACTTTCTCAAACAGCTATACAACACAAACAAACGCAAATATGGAATCTGACCGGGAGCCAATGCAACATTTCCAAAATAGGAGTTACATGATCAACAACCCTGGCCCCTGACAGATTTTCTAGCTGCTGAATTTCCTAGAAGCTGTGAATACTGAAGTTTGCGATATTAGATTTTGAAACTCCAATAAGAAGGGCGTTATAGTCTAGACGAGTAAAGACAAAAGAATTAATTAACCTTTCAGTAACAGAAAGACAGCACAGGTTGTAGCCGTGCAATAATTCTGAGATGATAGAACGAGGTCTTAACAATGTTCAGCACAAAAGGCACAAATGACAAGCTAGGATCCAGAGAAGCAAAACTTCTGTTTTAGAACTATTCAAACACAAGATATTTTTAGACATCCACAACTTAATCTCAGAAAGACCATGTGAGAGATAGGAAATATTTACATTTTGGCTCCAGATTTGAGTGGATGTAAATACAGTACGTATCATCAGCGAAAAAATAGTTGTTCAGTTCGAAAGAGACAAATATAGAAGTAATGAACCCTGAGGGACACCAGTACCAGCGACACCATGTCATTTTTTGAGCTGAATTTTCAGCATCATTACTCCAGTCTTCAGTGACACATGATACCTCAAAACTCATTAGGACATTCTGAGTTGATGCTCAATTATGATCAGATATGAATAATGCTGATGCATTATTTGACAAATGGAATGAATGAAACAAACAGAAATTTCTGTAACATTAATAATGTCACTTTTGATCAGTTGAGTGATTAAAAAAACTAAAGAAATAAATTGTATTTAAAAATTGAATAATAATCTTTTAAATTAAAAGAATGTTTCAAAATGCGAACATTTTTGCTGTATGAAATGAATGCAGCCCTATTGAGAAACATTAAAAAGATGTATTCATTTTTTTACTAACCTTTATCGAGTAACAGTTACATTCATTCCAGGCGAAAAAGGAAGATGAGTAACACACTCATGTTTTTCTCATTATTTGTTGTTTTGATGGACTGCTGGCATGTTCTGTTGAGGTTCAAGGCTGTACATATGTTTGTTTGTTTGGTGTTTTCTCTCAGATGTTATATTTTTATAAATTAGAATATATCATATTCTGAGCTAAGACGTTTTTGTCTGACTTTAGCACATATCTCAAGTCAACATTAGTGCAGAGGTGAGGCAGATGCTGTTTAGTCTCTCTGTTTTTGCTTGGTTTTAAGTATTAATTTATACCGAAGCAAAGCTGTTATCTGGCCAAATAGTTTACAAGCTTAAGTAACCTTGAAAACTCACTCTGGGGGAGTATTAATGAAAATATTGTGTCATGGAGAAAGTAAATCAAAAGGCAGCGTGGGCCTTTCTCCGGCAATGCGACTGGGAAGATCCAGCCATAATTCAATATGAGTATCACTAAAGATTCCTTTGAGGGAACCACGATGGAAAATAACCGCATGAAATGGCATTCAGAGAGCAATTTATAGCTTTTGTTTCAAATTAGAGATACAAAGGCTATGCGCTCTGATTGAAACGAGGGACGTGGCATAATGTCATCCGGATGGAAATACAGTTTTACAAGCGTTATGCATATTAAAGAAGATAGAAGTCCTCCACATGTCCTTTTTTTTCTGAAAAGCAAGCGAATTTCTGTGCAAACTGCCTTTCTGTCATTTTTTTCTGTTGTTTGCAACCTTAATATCAACGCATCTCTTGGCCTCCAAAGGCCAAACAGTGTTGTCTCTGAGGGACACAGAAGGCCATAGGCTAGTTTAAATAATGAGATAAATATATTTTGTGTAAATGACTTGGTTCCTAATTACGTGTGGGCAACTGTGAGCTTATTTTTTCTGTATTTAAGTAGTTAAGACTTCAGTAATACCAATGAGTCTGTTTTCATGTCAACAAGAACTTCAGCTAATTAGCAACTGCAGTTTTTTGGAGGTTCACTTTCACCTAATTGGAAGTATAATTAGCACCATTTGATTTAGTTGACGTGGAGACTTCAGCAAGAGGCATCTGACTTCCCTAAATCCCAAGTGATCCAGCAACTCAACCAAAGTTGACGTCCTTTCCTTTCTCAGCTAAACAGCTGTTTGTTTTGGTGCAAAATGCATATGAATACATTACTTCTGTATAGTGTATACGTCATTCATTTCTACCTATAGTGTTTGCTTTCATCTGAAGATGATACGAAAGTAAATTGGTCATGATGGGAACCATATAGAGGTCAGATAAATGATCTTTGTCTCCTTTGCCCTTTCGCCATCTCCCAGACATACAGATTGACAGAGAGAGATTGTACTATAGCATTGTATGATCTTCATCTCTAGACGGGCTGCTTTGATTTAGTGGTGCAAGACCAATATCATCCACACACACACATTTTACCGCTGTCAAACTGACAGTAGACAAGCTTTGATTTAGAAGAACCGAAATGAGAATTTAAAGCTAGATTTCAACAGAAAAGGGGCTCCGAATCAATAGGGAGGGGAGCAAAATCAGGAGAAAATGTGCATGGGAGCGTGAGAGAACCATTTTTGGACTGCGTGTTGTTTGTTTGACATGCCTGAAAGCAATTGTGACAAACTTCCCCAGACAGGCCGACATCGACACACTCGAGATCTGAGAAAGGCCCCGCATTCGAAATGATCAAAGCGAGCAATTTATGCATAAGATAAAACGCAAATAAATAAATTAAGCTTTAATGTAAGACCTCAATGAGTGGCCAATATGAAGAACACTGTCTGTTAGCATCCTTTTTGAACCTGATGCTATAGTTACAATATCCACCTGTAGGGCATACTAAAATATGTTTATTTTTAATGCATAATTTAAGTACTTAATCATTTAATTTTCAGCTAGAATGCATTAAATCAATCAAAAGTGAAAGTAAATGCATTAATAATATGAAAAACGTTAAACGTTAAATTAAATGTTCCTTTGAACTTTTTATTCATCAAAGATCTCTGTATTAAAATGCATCACTGTTTCCACAACAATATTAAACACCACAACTGTTTTCAGCCCTTGTAATAATTTCTTGATCACACGTTTGACATTTTGATTGATTTTCGAAGGATCATGTTAGACAAAAGCCTGCTTTGCCATCAATGGAATGATTAACATGCTCACCCAAAAGTAATAGACAAAAATAATAAACGTGTAAAATAATGCAGATAGAAAGATACATTCAACATTTCTGTTTTTCTTTCCTCAGCCGTTGGACTATGAGACCAAAAAAGCATACACATTTAAAGTGGAAGCCTCCAATGCACACCTGGATCCACGGTTCCACAATTTTGGCCCGTTTAAAGACACAGCGACTGTAAAGATAAACGTTCTAGATGTGGACGAGCCTCCCGTCTTCAGCAAACCCTCCTACGCGATGGATGTTTATGAGGATACGCCTCAAGGCACCATTATAGGAGCTGTGACAGCACAGGATCTCGACGCAGGAAACAGTCCAGTCAGGTATTCAAACACAGCACATATAAACGGATAAGACTAGCGGCTGGTAACCGGAAGGTTGTTAGTTCAGTCCTTGCAAGGAGAGAGCCATCACTATTTTACCTTTGAGCATCGTTTTTA
The DNA here is from genome assembly GCA_032361165.1 of Enteromius paludinosus. Lineage (NCBI taxonomy): Eukaryota > Metazoa > Chordata > Actinopteri > Cypriniformes > Cyprinidae > Enteromius > Enteromius paludinosus. The sequence continues at coordinate 16,283,262 of JAUMHQ010000069.1, forward strand.
GAGGATGTTCCAAACTTAAAGGCATAGTGAAAAATAAAAACGCATTACTAAAATGAATTACTTACCCTCATGCTGTTCCAAACCTGCAAGACCTTCATTCATTTTCGGAACACAAATTAACATATTTTTGATAAATTCCAAGAGCCCACCCATAGACAACATGGATCCTAATGTGATGAAGGTCCAGAAACGTAGTTAGGTCAATGTTTAAATATTCCATGTAAAATCAGTGGTTTAAATGACATTTTCATTTGTCTATTGGTAGGTTATAAAAAATATCTTAATCTGTTTTCTGAAGGTCATAAAGGTTTGGAACAGCATACGGGTGAGTAATAAATGACAGAATTTAGATTGTTGTGCAAACTATGCCGTTATTTTTGTATTACTTTTTTTTTTTTGTCACACTGGTTGCGTGACAAATTCCACATCACTATATATTTGTGTTTACTAAACACTGCAAGGAAAAACAGCAGCAGATGAAAGATTGGCCTTGTTTTAGAATCCATTATGTTTTCGATGCTTTTAAAGTTTTACAAGAAGACAAACCGTTGATGCATCACTGCGGGGTCCCAAAACTACCTAACCTACCTATCTATAGTTAGTTTGTTTCTCTATGAATATTTCATTCAATATACTGTAAGAAAGCAAAATGGACAAAGGAAAGATTTGTATAAGTGTTTCCTCTTTGTTTTGTCCTTCCCAGATTAATTATTTAGAAACACTGTAACATTGACCAATGGGAATGTGCACTTTCTCATCTGAAAACAATGGTCCCCGGTGAGCTTCCGTACAAAGGGAACAAAGCTTTTAAAAACACTCCTATACACACCGCATGTCCATGCTGCGGCTCTTGGAGTGAGACAAAATAGCTAAAGTGCTTTTTGGTATTGAGTGTTTCTGCGACTTCCACCAAAGCTTTTTAAGTTTTCTCCAAGCTTCAGGGGTTAAGAGAAGAGCTGCAGAGAGATCAGAAATGGACTGACTGTACAATATGGGAAAAAGTACATTTGTCCGAAGCTATGTTGTTCCCTTGCACTAAAGTTCGCAGAAGCCTTTCTTGAGGTAAACCAACCAAAGAAGGATTCAGAGCACCACAGTGAGCAAAATGTACTTATATGGAATGTAGACTCCTGTACGATAAATTACATTTCTTCTTTTAGAAGAAGCTTTTAACCAAAGTGAAAAAGCCAAAAGAGAGTTTGGGTTGGTGCAAGCTGTTGGTAAATTTGTCCTTAAATATGTTGTCTGTTCTTCAGGTATTCCATTGACTGGAAGAGTGACCTGGACAGCTTTTTCGACATCGATCCTGTCAGAGGAACCATCTCCACCAATGAGCTTCTGGACAGGGAGAGTATAGCCCAGCACAACATTTCAGTCGTGGCCACTAAAGTTAGTAAGTATGGCTGTGAACCTCAGAAGTGATTCATAAAAGTTCAGTTGTCTTAAATGCTTGGATTTTTTGCGGCCTGATTTACGGTTTACGGTGGGCCATCTCAGTGCAGTCTGCTGCAAATTCCATTAAAGTCTTCGTTTTACGAGCATTCATAAAGTATGACGACTCTCCTGGAATATGTAGCATTATTACAGTGTCTTTCCTTTCTCCTTGACTTCCTGAATTTAACAATTGATGTATTTCAATGTTCTTAAACTGCTGGTGAATTAAATGTTCCTTGTCATGGTCATTTATAGAAGACTTGATACGACAACAAAGATAAAAGTAAATTTGTTAAAATGTAAAAAGTTTTAAAGTCAGTTGCAAATATTTTTGTCTGTAATATATCCATAATTACTGTATATTAAATTACATTATATTGCATTATAACATACTTTTGCACCTTCAGTGATTTTTATATAAAAAAAAAAAAAAAACATTAGTTACCTCAGTTGCAACCAATTTATTGCCAAGTTTCTTGTCTACTTTTTTAGTTAGTTAGTTAATTTTATCGAGCATAACACATTTCCCATATTTTCCCAAATATTAGACATGTAAGAAATTATAATCATTATTTGGTAAAACATAATAGGTCATAATAATAACATAATAAGGATTTAAATTCATATTTATGAGAAAAAAATATGATGACATACTGTATGAAAATTATGACATAAGTAAACATTAGTCATTTGCATGTCATAATTCACTATGACTTAATTTAATTAGTTAAACAATCCTAATTTTTCATCAGTTTTACCTTTATCTAATAATAAATATGACTTTGATATGAATTTTTGTAATAATTTCCATTTTTTTTAATGAGAATTATCTACCTCATAATTTTTTACTTTTATGTCATGATGATTCTAATTCTGCGACAGAGTTTAAGTGCCACCAAAAAATAAATAAAATCTAGAACTATGAGATTAAAGTCGTTATATAATGAGATTAAAGTCGAAACTACGAGAATAAAGTCAAAACTACGATATTAAAGTTGAAATATATTTGAAAAAAAGTTGAGATATAGTATTTAGTATAGTGCACTTGTAAATGACCCGGATTGAGAGAAGGCCACCAGATATAGGCATATTTGAATAT
>JAUMHQ010000069.1:16285894-16300005 GCA_032361165.1 Enteromius paludinosus
TCGCTGTATTATATATATTCATTATTTGTAGCATGCCAGACACCCCGCAATCACAATAATGTTCTGCTTTGTTTCTTTTGTTATAAAACAGCTCATTATTATTATTATTATTATTAGTGCTTTAATAAATATCATATTCTTGATATTAAGCGAGTTCTTACATCTCATCTCAGTAACATCAACCAGCCGCTCGGACGCAACAATATTCAAATAAGTCTATATCTGGTGGCCTTCTCTCAATCCGGGTCATTTACAAGTGCACTATACTAAATATTATATTTCAACTTTTTTTTTTTCTCAACTTTAATCTCGTAGTTTTAGATTTTATTCTTTTTTTTTTTTTTTTTTTTTGCACTAAAACTCTGTTGCATAATTCTTATTTCATAACTGCTATTTATTTTTTTTATTTTTTTCCTCGCATGGCTTCCATATGTTTCATTTTAAAAACCGTCAGATTATGGGGGAAAAAAGACTTTCACATTGACTATTTTAGGCAGTAATTTGCAATGCGATCAAGCACCAAAGATGTCATTGCTGTATTTGTGTTTGTGTGGGGAAAAGATCTGTGGATTGAATCACCACATATATAAACAAATCCATCGCCATCAAGCGTCAAATCCTTCAAGAAGTCCACTGCACCATTATCTTGGAGGATATGTGGTGCTCAATCAAAATTACAAACGTGGCGACTCACATTCATTAAGACAGAATGGGGATGAGAGGTCATTAAAAGTTGAGCCTTCATTGCCATGGTAACGGTTATTACTCACTGTCTCTCAAGGTTGCACTGGTGATATGCTAATTGTGATTTCTAATGCTAATTTGGGAGAGACTAAAGCTAAGTCGGGGCTGTTAAACCTCACTCCTGTCCTGCAGTGGGAATTGTCCACCCTGTGTTAGAAGCTAATCACTATCAGTGTCATAGAGAGTTTTACATTCCGTTCTGTTGGCCCACATGGAAATCATAGAGCACGTAGTCTAATATTCATAACTCATGTGTAAACTGGATATTATAAAAATAGTCAATGCAATTCAAAAGCGTACATTAATTCTTAACAAAGTAGGTCATCTCTGCGATTCTTGACTTAACACACACACAAACTCGTATCTCACATCTGTACATTTGCAGCATCATATATCCCAACTGTGACTGTATTATTCATATTTATTTTGTTTTGGCATCCCAGTCAGATTTTTTAACTTTTGCATGTCCCTTAAAGTTAGCCAAAACTTTTTTTGCTCATTTTGACCATTTGGAGCTGTTAAATATGAGTATTTAACAAGGCAGTTTTACTTTCCTGCAACTTATAAATGCTCATATCACCAGTGTGTGATGTGTAATATCCTTACTAACACTTTACAATGTCTTGTAAAACATGCTCGACAGCTTTTATATCTCTCAGAACTAGTGATTATGAGGTACGGGGAACACCTGTTCAACACCAGTCTAGCAGAAATCGCAGCTACTTTAGTTTTTTTTTTTTTTTTTTTACCTCCATCTCCTGTGCTTTTTAGGGGCGTTAATGTCACGCCAGGTGGAATTCCAGATGTTCTGGAGCCTCAGAATCATACTGTACTAAATATGAAAGTGCTGAGGGAAGCATGAGTCAGCACACAGTTTCCAAACACTCCACGCTTGTTGCGCATCATGAAAACTTCTGCCTTTGCTTTCCATTAGGACAGCAAACATATGGAGACACTTGATTTACATAATCCCTTTTGTGACGCTCGTGACAATAGCTTCAGCTTGTGAAAGGAAAGTTTTAAACTACAGTTAGAGCCAATATGTTTAAAAAAATTTGCTAAGCAGACATACCTATTTGTTTACTTCTTGTACAGTAACAGTTGTAAACAGGGCCACAATCAAAACTTGAAAATAATAGGCTGTTGAAACTGCCTTTCAAACCTACAAAGGAAGCATAACTGTTTTTTTTATCCAAAAAACACACCTGATTAGAGCAATTTCATTCGTTTGAAACCAGGCTTCCAGACAGCCAGGAGCAAAAGCATCACAAACACGCCTTTCCAGTTACTATCTTAAGATGTTGCGTGCAGCAAAAGGAACAAATTCTAGTTGTACAACAGCGCCACCTAGTGGGAAAAACCGTCATTCAGATCATTGAGGTAAAGCTAGAGTAAACTTGGAAACTTTTTTTTTTTTTTTTTTTTTTTTGTAATAAAACGCTCACTAGATTTTAATATTTTGTTTCTATAAATCTATTGTAAAACTTAGCATTAGCATATAAATCCTAATGCATAAATATAATACATGCTAGTGCATTTTGCAGGTGTTTACCCACTAAGTTTGTCCACTTCAGTACAATATATTTGTACATTTTCCAGAGACACTTCATCACTTTCATTAGAATGTTGAACTTTCTCATTTTAACTTTTAATTAAACTTTATTATTATTAGTGTTATTATCATACAGTAGTCAACATATGAAATGGATAATGGGTACAAAAAAAAATATGAATCAAACTTAGTTTTAGATTTTAGGACAGCTTTGATGGAAATGTTGACGTCTGTAGTTTAGTTTAATTCAATTCAAATAACATTCAAAAAACACCAATCCATATCGAATTATGGTTGCGGGTCAAAGGACGTCATGTATTCATCTATTTATCCATTCAGGCAGTTTTATTTTAGTTAGTGTTATTATTGAAATATTTTCATGACATTGAAATGCATCAAATGTATGCATTCAGAAAATAAGAAATGTTGCCAGTTGCACACATATCAAACATGTTTGTGAATTGCAGTTAAATTTTAGTTAGCCAGAACTTCTTTTAAAACTCAAACAGCGATTAAACTAAAAAGTAATCTGCTGCAGGGGATTTGGGGCAGAAGCACAGGACCTGGGGAATGATGATGTGTCAGATCTCAGATAAATTGTTGCAACAGTATTTTTATTTATTTTTTTACTGGACATCAGACACCCTGGAGCCCCTGAAACTAAAGTCACAGTCAGCTCCAAACACACACACATTCTCTCCAGGAAGATTGCTCATCTTCATCAAGGTCGCCCACAGGTCTTGGCTTTATACGGGACCCCTGGGAGGGATGAGTTCAGATCCCTCGTTCTAAGCCTTCTCACCTTCTCCTCAGACATGCTGAGCCCATCTCACAGATCTGATCTATAAAAGTTTATTCCGCACTGATGTTCACCTCCACACTGCACGCTCAAGCAGAATTCAAACAATATCAGTGAGACGTGTTGGAAAATCAACAGCTGTGCCAGAGAGGACTATGACCTTGTGTTTGAGCTAGAAACTTCTTTTTAGTCTGTTTTTTAGCTTATTTTTAAGATCTTACTTTTCTTTTGATTTGCAGCCTATGAATAATACTGATATCCCTGTTTCCATCGTAAAACCACATGATGGCAGTAAAGTATATGAGTGGATTAGAACATAACGCTCAGTGCAGTGTATTACTTTCTTTTTTGACTGTAAGCTATGTCCTCAGTTCTGTATTAATAATGCATTTTGCTTCATCAGCAGAAGGCTGATGTAATATGATTTTAGTAAAGAGATTGTGTGGAGTTATTGATGAGACAGGGTAAGTTCAGTCCCCAATTAAAATTTGTATGGATTAATCTGTTCTCATTATTGGGTATTAGGCTGCTTGGAATGTTTTCAAATAGACATTTCTTTGAACTGCACTGTCCTTTCAAAAGTTTGAGGTCAATAAAATGTTTTTATGTTTTTGAAGGAGTCTCTTAAATTATAAACTTTTATAATTTAAAACATTATTATGCAATAAATACAAATATGTGATGATAAATAAAAAGCCAATGTCTGATGTTATAGAGCAAGATCAATGCAAAAACAATTAATAAAATAATATAATAATTATAATATTACATTTTAAACAGAAATCCAAACTGAATTATTGTTTTCTCTATCATTTAACAATTCATAAAAATAAAAACAAAAATGTATAAAAAAAAATATAATTAAATGAAGTAATTGGTTTAACAAATCTTTAAAATCATCATAAGGGAGAGAAAAGTTTCCATAACTGAAGAATGAATGCAAACTTGTACATAGTAATGTGTTTTGCGCTGCTGATGAGTGGTTTGTGTGGTTTGTGTAGATAACCCAGTGTTGAGCAGCAGAGTGGCTGTCACAGTTCATGTTCTGGACATTAATGAGTTTCCACCAGAGCTGGCCATGCCTTACGAGACCTTCGTGTGTGAGAGCGCTAAAGTCGGGCAGGTGAGTGAGTATAAATGGTTGTGTGTGCATGTGTGTATGTTTGCATGTCCAAAACCAATTCTGGTCTAATGAGCCATTTAAGATGATGTATGACAGACTCCAGAGTCTGACACTCTCATTAAATCCTGAAAGTGCACTTTAGCCAGGTACAGAGTGTGTGTGTGTGTGTGTGTGTGTGTGAGCGCGTGTGCCAGAGCATTTCCTAATATACTGTATCTTGCCCGCTTACACAGAACCTCTGAACCCAAATAAACAGGAAAAACGTTCTGAAAACATGCTACGAGACATTTTATACATATTTTCGATTGCATTTTTTTGTATAGTATGCAAAAACCACAAGCGATGGTTGAATGAAGGTCAGTGGTTGCCATGATGTTGTTTTGTGGTTGCTAATGTGTTTGAAGTGGTATTTACGGTGTTGCTATTTTATTTTCAAAATCCTGCTTCACTAGGTGCCAGGAAGGACAGAAAAAAAAACACTAATGAAGTTGCTTTGCTATGTGTTTGGAGTGGTATCTAGGGTGTTGCTAGGTGGTTGCAATTATTTTATTTTATTTTGTTTTCACAGCCCTACTTCACTAGGTGCCAGGAAGGAGAAAACACACACACACACATATAGATGCACTTGCAGTGTTTTGAGTGATATCTAGGGCATTGCTAGGTCGTTGCTACTATATGTGTTTTCATTGTTTTACATTTTACAAACAGTTTTTTTTGTTCTTTTTCATTCTTCACTTGTTGCCAAGAAGGGGAAAAATATGTATGCTGTTGTTAAGGTTCTTCAAAGTGGTATCTAGGGAGTTGCTAGAATATTTGCATTATTTTATATAGTTTTTTTTTTAAGTTTTTTTACTGTCCTGATTCAGCAGGAACTTGAAAGAAAAAATACTAATGTCATGTTTATTTAGTTATTATTTATTTGATTATATATTATTTACTTTTAAGTTCTTTTACAAGTCTTTTTCTTAGTTTAGAGGGTTTTTCTTAGTTTGTATGGATATGACGCTTCTGGCCAGAACTGTGTGGTTTGATTGATACATTGGACAGAAAGAGCCTGATGGGTAAGTGATGCATTAGTGCTGCGCTAATAGTCCTACCCAGCATGCACCTGTGGCGCTGGTGACAGCCCTACAACAGGTTACGCCAGCAGGAGGGTGGGCGGTACGGACGTCTGTTAGCTACGGAAGATTGATCTGCTTGTACTGTTAGTGCACAGTGTATCATGATCACTTGATGTGAAAGCAGACTAATTGGTTTTAGATGCAGAATTCGAGAAGAAGAACCACAGGAGCACTTGATTAAACATTACTGAGCACATTCTGCCGGCTGACACTTCTCTCCATGCGCTTGTGACTAGTTTCTAACTCATGCTTCATTTAATGTTGCGAGTGTAATCATTTCATGAACATAAAGCACTGCAAAGCTGATTGTTTTTTTTCTAAGAAATGTATTATATGGCTGTATATCTCCATTAATTAAGAGTAAACACTGACTCTGACTAATGAGTTTTCTATACTAATGTTTATTTTGTTTGTCCATAAAAAACTATAAATGTGAATAATTTAAATTAATAATGCATACTTTTTTAGTATAAGAGATTATATGCCAGTGTGCACTAATAACCTTCATAAATCATTAAGAAATTTCATAAACATTAATGTTCACCTTAAAATATTTAAACAAGCGATTTACCATTAAAATACTGCATTTATGCATTTTTATATGTTTAACCACATTCTGGGTGTCTGGCAATGATCAAATATACCATCAGAGACTGTTTAATTTACATTCCTTAAACCCTGATTAATAATCTCTCTATTAACTGTGTATCATCCAGGTGATTCAGGTCATCAGTGCAAGAGACCAGGACCTTCCTCAGGCCGGACAAAGATTTTCCTTCAGATCCCCTCAAGAGGGAGTGAAGACCAAAAACTTCACTGTCAGAGACTTTGGAAGTGAGTCTGTCTCTTATTTCTTAATCAGGTGATTTATTTGGAGAGAGAACAAAATAATAAAAATCATTGTATATGTTTGAATCAAATTATCTCATAAGCTGTCTACAAGGTTGAGCTTCCATAATTGATTGTGATTTTTTATTTTTTATTTTTTTTTTTTATTATCTCTGTGAAGCTCCTTAATGTTTATTGTACTAAAGCACTAAATAAATAAAACTGAAATAATCCAATTTAATAGATACAGATGAGAGACACGATGAGAGAATGGCATGAAAACAACAAAGAGCACATGGACACGGTAAACATAAACACAGGCGCTAGAACAAACAACATGACACGCCTACGGCGTTACATAGCCTTCCCCCAAGGCGGGGCCTTCAGACGCAAGATAGGGAAAGGTGGGGTAGGAGAAGGGGATACCCTCCAAGGCAGAGCAGATGGTGGCGACAACCACCTGGGTGGAGCCGATAGAGGAGACGCCCACCAGGGCGGATCAGACAGCGGAGAAGCCCACCTGGGCTTGACGGGGGGCGGCCCAGCTCTCCTGAGCCACCCAGACAGTTTATATGCCCCCCAGGGCGGTGCAGACGGTGGAACAGCCCCTCTGGGCTTGCCGAGGCATGGGAATGCTCTCCTGAGCGGGGCAGATGGCGGGGATGCCCACCTGGGCAGATCAGTCTGCAGGAACGCCCTCCAGGGCAGAGCAGACGGCGGGGATGCCCACCTGGTCAGACCAGTCATCGGGAACGCCCTCCAGGGCGGGGCAGATGGTGGGGAAACCCACCTGGGCTCACCGGGGACCGGGGATGCTCTCCAGAGCAGACCAGAATGCTCAAACACCTTCCATGGCGGAACGGGTGGTGGAGAAACCCAGCTGAGCTCACCAGTCACTGTCCTTGCCCTCCTAGGCTGAACAGGCAGTGAAAGAGCCCTCCTGGGCCGACCAAACAAAAAAGAAACCCTCCTGGGCAGAACAGTCATTGACAAAGCCCTCCTGGACCGAGCAGCCACTGCTAATGCCCTCCTGGGCCGAACAGGCAGTGAAAGAGCCCTCCTGGGCCAAACAGTCTGTGAAAGCGCCCTCCTGGGCCCAACAGTCACTGCCAATGCCCTCTTGGGCCGAACAGGCAGTGAAAGAGCCCTCCTGGGCCAAATAGTCTGTGAAAGCGCCCTCCTGGGCCGAACAGTCACTGCCAATGCCCTCTTGGGCCGAGCAGGCAGTTAAAGAGCCCTCCTGGGCCAAACAGGCTGCGACAGCGCCCTCCTGGGCTGAATAGGTCGCGACCTAGCCCTCCTGGGCCAAGCAGACAGTGAAACCATCCTCCAGGGTGGAGCGGGTGGCGGCACAGCCCTCCTGGGCCGACCAGACAATGAAAGCACCCTCCGAGTCCGAACAGCCTGAGCTAGCGCCCTTCTAGGCTGACTAGACAGTGATAGTGCCCTTCTGGGCTGAAAAGACAGAAAGTGCGCCCTCGGTGACCAAACAGACAGTGAACGCGCCCTTCGAGATTGGACCCATTGTGAAAGCGCCCCTCGAGACCAAACAGACAGTGATAACGCCCTCGGAGACTGAACAGATGAAGGAGGCGCCTTCCTGAACCCTCCGGATCGTGATCCAGATACCTCCACGGGTGAACAGCCACGAATGGGGACTCTGGAGATTCTACGACCAAAACCGGCATCTCCAGAGATGGTGCAGTCATCAGTGGACCCAAAGGGGTATCCGAACAACCTTTATGGAGACAGGCTCACAGTCTTTATGGAGCTCGGGCGACTTCTTAGCCCCAGCAGACTCTGGTGACGCCGGTAACAGTGGACCCAAACCACACACCGACTCTGTTGGATCTGGCCACAATGGTTCTGGATCACAGACCGGCTCTGGCGGATCCGGCCATACGAACCCCAAATCGCGACCCGTTACTGAGTGGCTGGAAACTGTGAGGGCTTTCAGCAGCTCGTCAGGCTGCTTATCCAGAACCAACTGGAGTGAACACGGCCCCTCACGCCGTGAAACGTGATTACAACCCTTTTTTGCGGTTAAGAGACCGCAAGGGAACAAGACAGTTCACCTGGCTTTGACAACCGAACCGACTGGAGTGAAAACGGCCCCTCCTGGCGTGAAACGGGATAAAAACCAGTGATTCGCGGGCTTGAAACCGCAAGGGTTTTGACGGGCTGTGAATCGCTGTGACGGGCTGTTGTGCACTGGCAACCGCACTGCCAGGTCGGCGTCCGCGGATTCGGCCGCCATTTTAAACGCCAGTTCAAAGATGGACTCGATTCTTCGCTATATCGGGTGACGTGGCTGGTAGAGGTGGATTTGGGCCTGTGGGATTCTTGCTCAGCAGTCCGGGCCGTGAAAACGAAACTGAAACCGGTACTGCGCCCTGCGGCTCGGCGGAGCAACAAGCAAAGCTGAGTGTCCAAGCAGACATGCAACGTTAACAATCGACAGGGATACAAGACATGGGGAGTGAATTTATACAGAGATTAATCAAAGACAGGTACAACACACCTGGGACAGACAGCTGGCTGATAATCAAACATTGATGAAAGGGGCGGAGATACAGATGAGAGACACGAGGAGAGAATGGCATGAAAACAACAAAGAGCACATGGACACGGTAAACATAAACACAGGCACTAGAACAAACAACATGACATGCCTACAGCGTTACAAAATCTGAGAAAATAATTCTGCATTGTTTATCCTTTTGATCTTTCATTAAAAAAATTCACAAAATTCTAACCTATCATTGAAGTGAAACAATTGAAAGTGGGGAGAAAAACTCATGATGAAATAAATGTTTTTCTCCAATACATGTTGGCCACAATTATTGGCACCCAATTATTGCTACCTTCTTTTCCCAAGATAACAGCTCTGAGTTTTCTCCTGTAATGCCTGAAGAGTTTGGAGAACACCTGATAAGAGAAAAGAGACCACTCCTTCATGCAGAATCTCTCCAGACCCTTTAGAATACCAGCTCCATGATGGTGCTTCTCCTCTTTAGCTCACCTCACTCATTTTCTGCAGGGTTCAGGTCAGAGGACTGGGCCAGCAATGGCAAAAGCTTCATTTTGTGCTCAGTGACTACTTCCTGTGTTTATTTTGATATTTGTGTTTGGATTATTGTCCCAGTGTAAGACCCAACCATGGCCTATTATAAGATATTCTAAAAGAGTCAGTCAGTTTTAGATTTGTTATATGTTGGAATTTGATGAATCCATGATGCCATGATGCCAAACAAGATGTCCAGGACCTCTAGCAGAAATATAGGCCCACAACATCAAAAACACAGCAGTATACTTCCTTGTACACATGGAGTACTATTTATCCCTGTGTTTACCAAACCCATTTTGAGTGATTGCTGCTAAAAAGATCATTTTTTTGTTTCATCTGATCATAGAAGCCAGTCCCGTTTGTAGTTCCAGTCCTGTCTGCAACTGAACATGCTGGAGATTGTTCTTGGATGAGCGAGGAGAATTTTTCTTAAACCCTCCTGAACAACATGTGCTGATGTAGGGGCTGTTTGACAATTTTTGAAAGGTTTTCTGACCCTGATACTCAACTATTTTCAGCAAGTCTCCAGCTGTGGTCCTTGAAGAGTCTTTAGCCACTCAAACTCTACTCCTCGCCGTGTAGGATGATGTGGAAATTCTTAATTATTTCCTGGATGGTGGAAATGGAAATTTTCAGTGCTCAACTGCACATCATAAATATATTATTAGTTTTTTCTCATTGTGTTGATGACTAATTGAATTTGGGCTTTGTTTTCCCTCCTATATATATTTCTGTGAAACAGGAAGCCAGGGCCGGATATTTTCATGTTCATAATCACCCTGAAGTGCTTAAAATTGTGAATATGAATGGGAATACACTTCAGAGATATTGTACTCATAAACAATTCTAGGGGTGCCAATAATTGTGGCCAACATGTATTGGAGAAAAACATTTATTTAATCACAAGGATTTCTCCTTATTTTCAATTGTTTTACTTCAGTGATAGGTTAGAATTTTGTGAATTTTTTGAATGAAAGATCGAAAGGATAAACAATGCTGATTTATTTTCACAGCCGCCTTTGCTTAGATATACTAAGGGTGCCAATATTAGTGGAGGGCACTGTATGTGTGTGTGTGTGTGTGTTTTGAAATTTGCGTCTTTAATATAACTTTTTAAAATTAATTTTTAATTAACTTACTGAGTTCAAACTTTTGAACAGTAGCGTATACTGCATATATATTGCTCTTTGTGCATGCAATCCTTAGATTATGAATCATGGGTTTTTCACACTGCAGTTGTTTATTATTTTCCATCACAGCTGATGTGCTGTTCTGCCTCTCCAGCACATACTGTATACATCCACTGTTTTAGCCTTATGGAAGGCCTGTCCTCACTTCAGGCACGAATGCTCACTTAAGATGTGATTTACTTAGACAAGGTGACAGTTTCTGCTGAGGGCAGTGCAGGAAAAAGAGGAAAAACAGGCTACCTGTACCATGCAAGCTTTTCTTGAAAATGCTCACCCGTCAAGGAAATGCAGCCAGCACAGCGACAGGGTCGGGTGGGCTAATCAGAGTTCACAACCAGCAACTAGCAGCAGCCTTGATGCAGACAAAGTCTTTTGACAACGTGTCATTTCTCTGAATCCATCTGCTAACTTCTTAGCTGAAGTGAGTGTTGTTTGGAAACCTGATTGGTTTATGGATGGAGATTCACATTTTTTAGGTTTTGTAGCTTTTGTAGATAACTGCAAAATAATGCTGCTATTATATCATTCACAATCGAAAAGTATTATAAATGCACCATTTTGTGTATCTTGTGCATTTAGCCAATTTTAGTAGTTCATCATTACATTGGAAGTGTAAAAAAGTCATAGTGATGAGTTATACATCTCAGTTGACCAGAAGAATAAAGTAATGTTGCCGTAGGTCAGAAGGTATGATGTGAAAGCACTTCTCTACCTCCTGAAATCATTTCAGTTGTTTGGCTCAAACACTCTCTGCACAGAGAAAAAGCATATTATTTGGAGCCCTGAGGGGGATCGGGTTCTCAGCTGTAGTGAGATGTCCCTGTTGAACTAGACTGCTGAGTACCCTAAACACTGGATAGTTTGTTCATGATGAAAAATTGTGCAAGATTTTCTTGTGGTGCACAATATGATGTTTGAAAACAGATTTCTGGAGGTGCGCGCACAGGTAATTAATCACAGCTGGCTCCTCATCCTCCTAATCATCCTATCATCTTGTCATCCTATCGGAGCGAGAGATACTTCCTATAAATAGTACAAGCCCCCTTCCCTAGGCATCTTGTTCTTAGCATCCCTCCTCCACCCCTACTCCGCCATTCGTTCATCTTTACTTCAGGGGGAGCATGCGGAATTCGGGCCAGACGGTGAGCCGTTTAGCTCCTCGTCAGTGGTCTAAAGTATTTAAGTAAATGGACTTTGTTTCTGTACTTAAGTATTTTTTTGGCTACTTTATACTTGTACTGAGTATCAAAAATATAAGCAACTTTTACACTGTACTCGACATTTTTGATTGAATATATGTACTCTCTACTAAATTTGAACAGACACTTACCCGTACTGTGCGTTCACACCGCCGCCGGCGAGAGCGTAAAAATTCGCCATGGCCGCCCTGCCAACGACGCTGTACAGAGATTTTTGGACGCTCTTGAGGCTCTGACGTAGATTGAATGCTTGTCTTGTATTTAAAGGGGCCGCAAATAAAACAAGCTTGTACAGACCGACCACACGGAGGGTATAAGTTAACCTCGTGAAAATATTGATTGTGAAAGTAAGAAATTGATCGATGGAAACAACTTTTTTGTAGTACATGTTTTCTTTCAATTAAAAGCCATTTGCTGCAGCTCTATTTACCGTTTAATCCGATATGTTTTCATATGTCAGAATATTCTGCAGCAGTAACAGCTTTGCATGCTCTGGCACTAAATTCAACTTGAAATTCACACTTATTTTTAGAAAATACATGAAGTTAATGCACATTAGAAACTCACCAGGAACCACAGCAATCTTGGACACCTTGGTCCATGCATCGTTTTTTTTTATTTATTAATGTTTCTATATGCCATCAAAGACACGTTGTAAATTACTGGAAACCAGCCACAGCAATGATAAACTTCTCCACCATTCTTCTTCTTTGTTGCTTAATGGCGATCGGCCATGGGAACCAATAGAGTCGGAACCAAAGTTTACAGGACTGCGTTTTCTGGAATCTGCTCAAGCGGTGGACATTCCGATTGGTTGCCGCCGAACCGCATCATAGCTCATTACCATAAAGTTGACCTGATTTCAACTCCCCTTGACCCTCTCGTCGTCCAAGATGCGCCAAGCCGCTGCTCGCTGCCTCTCGCCACCTCTTGCCGCCGGCTCACATTGAAAATGAATGACTTCCGGCCACTTCGATGCTCTTGCCGCAGGTGGTGTTAACGCACAGTGACTCATCACATTGTGAGTGTGTGCGACAAGTCGCATCTTTATCTACCATGGCTAATTTCTTGGGCGTAAGAGGCGATATCGCCATCTGCAGGGTGCTTAAGAAACTGGATACTCTTTAATGAGCTAAATGAGGCTACTCCATGTGAACGTTAATTAGCAGCTTGCCAAATACCAGGTGTTTCACATTAATTAGCGACATGGCTGGTTTTGTCGAAGTTGAATAAAAATATTGCTCTCCTCTGAGACTGAGAGGTAAATCAAATCAAAGTCAGCTTTGAATTTTATTTAAAAAATTCCCGCGGATCAGGAGCCTTGGGGACGCGCAGTCGACTCTGGAGGGCGCTCGGGAAGCGCAGTCGACACTGGAGGGCGCTGTGGAGGCCGCTCAGGAAGCACAGTCGACTCTGGAGGGCGCCGTGGAGGCGCAGGGCGCACTGGAGGTGCAGCAGACTCTGGAGGTCGCTCTTCAAGCGCAAACTCGGAGGGGGGAGTGCAAGGTATTTCCTAGGAGTCGGCACTGGAGGTCGTGACAAGGGACAGGCACTGGAGTGACTGGATTCGGGAACAGCTCTCCTGCCCGTGACTGCGGAACGGAATCTTTGGGGCATGGGAGTGGCTCTGGCAGTGAAAGTGGAACGGAATCTGCGGGGATCAGGGACAGTTCTCCTGGCTGTGAACCGGGAACAGGACTCAGGAACGGCTCTCCTGGCAGTGAATGCGGAACGGAATCCGCGATTAACTGGACTGGCTCTCCTGGTCGTGACTCTGGAACGGCACTCCCGCGGTTGTGAAACAGAATCTGCGGGGATCTGGAACGGCTCTACTGGCTTTGACTTGGGAAAGGGACTCTGGAGCGGCTCTCCTGGCCGTGACAGTGGAGTGGAATCTGCGGGGAACAAAAACGGCACTCATGGCCATGAATCTACCTGCAAAGCTAAAGTACTGTTCAAATTTTAGGCATTTCGGATAGTGATGGGAAGGTTATCCCACCAGCCAGGAACGGTGTAAGAGAATGTTCTGGAAAGAGATTTTGTACCTCTTTGTGATGGTACCATGAGGCGTTGCTCACTGGCGGATCTCAGAGATCTGGAGGGAGTGTAGATTGGTAGCAGTGAGTGGAGGTAAACTGGATTTTAATTTGAGTTAACTTTTATTAACTAAATCAAATAAATATTTGGTATTAAAGCTTTTGGTAAAACAGCTTCTGTTCCGAGGTACAATTGCCCATAGTTTTTCAGGTACAGTTGCAGGTAGGTTTTTTGCCACAGCTCTTCTGGATTTAGTTTGTCTCAGTTTGTTCAGATACTTCATGTCATTCCAGACAAACTGGATGATGATCAGTTCATATCTCTGTGTGGAGTACTCTGTGTTTATTTTGCTAGTTAGCTGTATTCTTCTGTTATTTTTCAACCTAATCAAAATAACCCACCTGCAATTTGAATGCACAATGAAAAAACATTTACACATTAGTACACATTT
>JAUMHQ010000069.1:16329076-16340419 GCA_032361165.1 Enteromius paludinosus
ATTCAACTTCCTGTGGGGTGGAGTCAATTCAATTCAAATTCCAACTCATGAATTGAATGGCGGCCAATTCTGAAATTATGAATTGTGCACAAGCCTGCAGCCTGACCAGCAGAGTTGATGTTACTCGCAGCGGCTCAGATGGCAAGGAAGGGAGTTTTAGTGTAGTTGCCTCTCTGCTATTCCTGCCACATTACCATAGTAATCGGAGGCAGGAATGAATGAGCGGGCAGAAAAGGGTTTCTTCCAGGACCTGCACACTTCTGAGTGCATGTCCAGGAAGAACGGCAGACTCCTGTGAGTGGCCAGTGGCCTCGGCCGCAAGAACCCCTCATCCAGCCTGCTTACTTGCGGCTCAGCTTGCTGGGCTTCCGGCCAATCGAGGCTGAGCCTTTCCAATAACTCGTCATATTGTGGTGACTGAAGCGCTGAATGGCTGTCCACACTCGTCACGTCAACCTCTTCGGAGGAAGACGAGTGCCTCTCCATGGACAGGCCTGCCTGAGGGGAAGTAGCCACTCAAGCGCTTTCGAACCCGGTGCTAGACCCGATCGATTTGGTTGGAAAGAAGATCGGGGATCGCCCGTCTTCATTTCCTCCAATAAATCGACCTGTGATCCCCATGAGCTCAGACGCCGGCTCGGTGATGGCGGGGCCTGACTAACGGGGAAAGCCCACAAAGACTCCCTCCGCAAAGAGAGCCCTTCGTGAGCGGGGAGTGGCCAGTGTTAGCTTGTTGCAGCATGGACATTCCCCTCTCTCGAGAGCGGATACCGCGTGCTCTTCCCCCAAACAAGCAACACACATGTCATGCGAATCTCTGGGTGTTATGAAACGGTGACAGGGGCTCACACATCTCCTAAACTGCTGTTCCTGACTCATACCTGTTTCTTTTTCCTTAGTTTTACTTTTTAAACGCTAATATAGACGCAGTGTGAGTTCCTGAAAAGGAATTATAATTTTGACCCTTAAAATCCATTTTTGGCTATTTCTACAAATATACCCCAGCGACTTAAGACTGGTTTATGTGGTCCAGGGTCATATATTATATTACAGTATATTCTCTTCATATAATACTCACTATTTACAGCACTATTACAATTTATACTTTAATGATTTGTGTTCCCATAATGATAAATCATCCACCATCTGGTGCTAACTGGCTTTAGCTGACCGATCAGACCTTGACCACTTTGTTAGCACACTTTACCAAAAGAAAAACTTGTATCAGCATACCCGAATTTATACTTATTAATGAAATTAGCACTGAATATATCAGTTCCTCCTCAATATATATATAGGCCTAATTATTAATGTTAACAGTTTACAGATGGTAACAAATGGTATTTTCTTTGACTGGAAAATTCTAATTAACATTATTTGGTCTGGCAAAGGGTTATCATGGGTTTCCCAAATTCCAGTTAATGAGTGTGATGGAAGCCGGTCTGTCTAACTGAAACATGATGGTCAGTTTAATCACAGCTGTTCTCAGTTCACTGAACATTGTTGCCTATGTAATAGATGTATTTTAGGAAGATCATTTATGACTGTGCACACTATATTCCCCTCTTCCAACAGGACTCTTCTCTGTTAAATGAATAGTTCACCCAAAAATGAAACATGAGTTTGATGAGATGAGTTTGTTTTCTTCATCAGAACATATTTGGATCATTGCTTCCCTTGCTCACCAAAGGTTCCTCTGGAGTGAATGTGAATGTCATCAGCATGAGAGTCCAAACAGTTGAGACCAATCATCTTGTTTCTGCGAATGTTTCTAAATCTGAAGAAACAAACTCATTAACATATTGGATGGCATGATGGTGAGTGCATTTTCAATATATTTTCACCTTTGGCTGACCTAATTCTTTAAAAGAACAGTTTAGAAAAACTGCATCCTGTATTTATTTTAATTCTGTGAAAAATGAAAGATGATGAATCAAGGTTTTGGATGATAATTGATGCTATCATAGAAATGCATTTAAAAATAGTTAATGAGACACTGGCATATTTTACAGTATGTGATGCATTCGATTTTTATTTATATTTATCTATTTAACTGACTAGTTGTTTGGTCAGTAGAAGGAATATTAGTTGGGTTCAAACCAATAAGGATCATTTCAATGTTTTAGTATTATAATTTTTTATAGATTTGAGAGCTCCAGTTGGGGCTGTAGATTATAATAGATTATTATTACTGCTGCAGCCTAAATTTTAGTTTCTCACTTTTGGAATATGACACACAAGTTGGACTACTTTTATGGCACTTCAGTGGTACTTTTATGCCATTTTTGGACCTGAGCAGCATAAATCACCATCCATTTTCATTTCAGTTTGACTTGGACATTCTACCCGACATCTCATTATGTGTTTCAAGAGAGGAAAAAGTCAAAGGGGATTTGAAACGACATGAAGGTGAGCGAATAATGATAAATATTCATTTTTGGGTCAGGTATTCCTTTAAAACAGCTGTACTTTAAAGTTTTCAAAGTTTTTTGGTTTATATGAAAAGTCTAGCATTAAATTCACCTCCCTAATAAAAAATAAATAAATAAAAAAATAGAAAGGGAAAAAATAAAACCACAGAAAAACATGCCTAAATATCAAGATTGCTCATGAGATTGAAACTGTACAACAGCAGACCTTGTAAAAGCATAGATTTGTTTCAATCCTTGGGGCAAGACTGAAACAAACAACATGATTACGCTCTGATGGGTGTCTTAAAAGGGCACGGCTGAAGAAATTAGGACGCAAGGAAGAAAATAAAAATGAGGTGATTATAAAAGTCTTTTATACGCAGAATGTTATTATTTTTTAACTTTTATCAGTGCTTTTCTAAAAAGCCATTTCTTCACTGATTAGATGAACTGATTTCTGTACTTTCATCAGGTTAGATTTTAGATTATTTTACATTTTTGTGCAATTTTCATTAGCCTGTACAGAAGTGTACCGAATAATTTTTCTACCCAGAATAACAATTTGAGTCTTTAATATTTTATTTCATTTCATAGGGTACAATGAGGCTAAAGGCTCTTAAGATAAAAAGCGATTTTGGAATTAAATAGCCACACGCCTATTACAGCACTTACTAAAACACCTGCTTGTTGATTGAACAAAATTGACCAGATCCACATGGTCGGAATTATGGTTTTGTGGTAATTTGGGCTAACATAAAAAAAAAAAAAGAAAACAAAGTTGCATTTAATTTGCCTCAGCTATGCAGGATGTTATATCTGTAAAATAATAATCAGTGTGTGTACATATGGTAATGTTCAGAATATTCAAATTTCTATCAAATATAAAAATACATTTGTAAATGTATTTACATTTTTTGTTGGGGCAAGCGTTAATAAGATAAACCAAAAAATATATTTAAATAAAAAAACCTTTTTATTTTTTGAAATGAACGAACAAACTATTCAGTCAGTCTTACATGTAAGTATCTGAAACAAGTTTTATTATTATAATTTTTTTGTATGGAAGGCAGTATTTGCAGTTCAAATGTACTGTCTGTATGTAACGATTGAGACACGGGAAGGCGTTCGGATCCATTTGCAAACATTTATTGGAGACACACACACACACACACACACAGAGTAAAGTCACAGGCAGAGTATCAACGGCAAGCAGGGATATCAGAGACACAGGCAAGAGAATAATCCGAGTTCGTGGCAAATGGTCAGGCGATGAGTCAAACAGAGTCCATAGGGGCGAGGCAAGAGCGATAGTCCGAGTGCAAAAAGCACGGTACATCCAAACATTGACGAGCGACTAACAAAAGGATATCCGGGGTATTTATACATGTGACATAAGGCGGGGAAACAATGAATCACCTTGACAACAAACAAGAGGGGCAGAGACATGAACAAGCAACAAAAACAGCAGACAAGGTAGGCGGAGACACGAGTTCATTAATAATTAGTCCAATGGGTGAAAACAGACATAAAACAGTTTGCTGGAGCTGGAGTGCCATCAGCAGCCTGGCATTTCCAGCTGAACATGACACTGTAAATGTTTTTCTTTTTGCTAGTGGCATTGTGCATCATTTTATGCAAAAAAAACATCTCTTATTTTTAAGGCACTTTTACCCTCACATCGGTATCACTGCAGTGCATGCATAGCTGTCCTGAAAGGTACGTCTAATGGATGATAAAGCATGACAGCACATTAGTTACAATATCGTGGCATTTATTTACACGTGCCAGCTCATGTGTTGTTCATTACACGCCTTTCCAACCAGAAGGCAAGACATGTTCTAGAGCAATCAGCCACGGGCGAGCCCAAGGACATTTTCATTTCGTTTCCTATGAAGTGGAGATGCCAACTCATAGAAAATACCAAACGAGCCTTCCATTTCGATCGAAATGCAATTACCACTGGGATGCTTGCTATAATTTCAGGGCTAGAAGCGAACTAATCTTATTTGCAGGATTTGTGTTCAAATTTTTGAAATGTTGTGTATTCTACAAGCATTCCTTCACAAATGAAGATATCATTGCATCTGATGGGATGCTAGATTTCTGAGCCATTCTGAATGTGAATCTGATCTAACAGTACATTTGATGTAAAAATGTGGGATTGGTTTATGTTATAAATTGCTTTGACATCCTTCATTTAAAGTTCAATATCTTATTTAAGGAATATTGCATCAAATAAGATTTTAGCAGCTTCTCCTCCCTGAACAGCACGACAAAAAAACTGTGTTTTTTTAACACTGTACTCCAGCTCGTTTTAGCTAAAAATCATGCTTGCAGTGAATCTAAGGGCATGTGTGACAATTACTAGAATGAATGAACTGGAACTGTGTTAAGAGTCGCAAGATTCTGTTGTGCATGTATTTTTGTGTACAAGCATTAAAGTATTTTATGTACAAGTATTAAAGTTGCACATAACAAACTTTTGCATCACAGTAATAAATGACATTTTAAAAAGACAATAGAACAGTTTTTTAAATTGTAATAATATTTCACAACATTATTGTTACCAACCTGGTCTTATAAAAATATGTACCTTTTTTATGCAACACCGTTTTTATGTACGTTACTGCACATTTCCATGCAGTTTCAAAGAGAAATGTCCACTGAGTGGCGCTAAAACACAGGTTCAGTGTGTGAACCCTGGCACAGTTTTATTACACTGACATGGGTATGTAATGCAGTAGTTCAGTATTGAAAAATCCATGGACTGTTGCACCGTGAGCTACCGAACAAACCTACCGTGTATGAAATCCCATAAATATATATATATTTTGTGTCTCGCTAAAAACTACAACAAAGTACATTTGTGCCATGAGACGAGGTAGGTTTTAACTCTATTTTAATCAAACAAATTAAGCCTTCATGAGCACAAGAGACTTGTGCACATTTTAGCTGTAGGTTTGTTCTTTGGGAAAGTGAACTTCTGATCCTTGAATTGCTTCCGGCGGTCCTTTACCGCTTGAGATCCAGGAACTCCTGTAGCTTCTGTTTCCTTGTAAACTTGTTCTCTCTAAGGGCCACCATGTCCTTTCTTTTCCACCTTCACCCTTTGAGTCCTTCACGCGGACCTTACTCACCTCACCTGATTTCCCATCGCTCTGAGGGCCAGATGTAGCCTGCTTTTCCATCCTCCCTGGAGATGCATCGTGACTCCTTTGCTTCCATTTTTGTCTGCACTCAAGGGCAGGAAAAATACACACTTTGAAGAATCTGCCATGTCATTCCATCTCAGAGTCTGTCCCTGTGCTCGCCATGATCTCATTGGGCACCTAGAGCGAAAGTGCAGACACATCAGCTGAAGTCTTTAAAGATGTCATGCAGCGCGGTCATGGCCGGTTTTCTTTCCTGTACTGACATATTTCCTATTTCCATTTCCCACATTGCCGTTTTCATGCCATGGGGTCTTCAAACAGCACTCTTGAAGGTGTCATAATTTGGTTTTGACAATGAGAAGTTCACATTTCCACCTAAACTCCACTTACAATAAAGATTCCAAAAAGGTGTTTTTGCTACGATGCCATAGAATAATCTATTTGGGTTCCATAAAGAACATTTTAATGAAGAGTTCTAAAAAGAGTTTTCTTTTTAAAGAACATTAGTATAATTTAACATTTTGTGTAATGAAAAGCTTCTATTGATGGCTCCTCATGGAGTCATCATTGGTTGCATGAGGAACCATTGTGAAATCATCAACAACATTAAAAATGAAGGACATTTAACCTCCATGAAACATTTCTATTCTAAAAAAGGTTTTTTAGATTATTAAAATGTTCTTCACGCTTCCGTCTTTTAAGAACTGTTTACTGAAAGGATCTTTTGGGGCAACATTTCATACTTCATTTACATTTTCCACTTTGAGTGCTTCAAGGGTAAGGCTTTATTTGGATATTCTACTTTAGACATTCTACTAACAGTAAGTCACTTTGCAACTGAATGTCAACTAGCAGTCATAAGAGTGTTAGAGTGTTAGACTGTCTGCTTAATAACTTCAAACACTTTATTTTGATGGGTCCACAACATGCTGACTATCAGAAACTTTGCAAGTATATGTCAAGTTATTATACTAACCCTAAAACTACCAGAACAGCGTACTCTAAGAGTTATAGACATGTAGTTGCAAATTATTGACAATTAGTTGACGTGTAGTTTACATGTAGTAACAAAGTTACTTATAGTTAGTAGAATGTCTAAATTGAGCTATCAAAAGGCAACCGTTTTAAGGATGTTAGAAGTTCTTTATGGAACCATAGACTGCCATTAATAATTATTTTTAAAAATGCAGACTGAACTTTCATCTTTCTTCTGCATTTGTATTTCTGCTACATGAAGAGAATTTGTTTAGGGACAACTCGTTTGAAATGCTAATCCTTGTTTTCAGGTGTGCTGAAAGGTGGCCTGTAAGGACAAGAGCTGTGGAGGTCAGAACGGACGGGAAGCGGCTGTTTGTTTGTCTGGACACTTGTTTGGGAGTCTGGCCATTATCCTCCTCATTAATTCTGATGGTAAATAGCCTGACTCAAGATTGGGAAGGTTATACTGACCTCACACTTCTCCATAACAGTATGTTTGAATTATTTTAGCCCTCACAGTGGCCAGGTTCGTCCCTTTGTTAAGGCAGCTATTGTGTTTTACGACCTATACAACTAGGGATTTTTCCACACAAGTGTTTTTTATCCACCAGTTTGTCACTGTAGTGCAGATTTTAGCTTATTTTAATAGATTATTTTACCCAAAGCAGAACTTTTGAGGGTTTGTGAAAAGTGAAAATGCTGCATGATTTTCTGTCTTTTGTTAAACACAATACAGTTTGTTTTAGACTCTAGCATGTCTTTGTGGGATGGGTTCCAAGTCTCAATTGTTAAATAGTGAAAGCTAAAGTTCCACAGGAAGCTTTCCTGCATGCTTTTATTTGTGTATTTTGTTATATTCCTGCATTTTGCTTTTTTTTCCATATTGGAGTGATTCCTGAAGGACCATGTGACACTGAACATTTTTAAATGTATTCAAAAAAGAATCCCCAGCAAGCATAAGAAAACATCTTTCAAAGATATTTTAAAATTATTTAAACTTTAAAAGTGGTGGAATTATTTTGTGACGTTGCTCATTCGTTCCTCACTTAAATGGAAATGTAGTCTGATATGAACATTTGAAAGTATTTTGCAAATGAATCGAGTTAAGATTGATTCAAAACAATCAAACGAAATAAGTCAACTCTGACAGCGCTGAGTTTAAATCAGATATGGCATGAATGCATCTGTGTCAACACTTCTGTCTGTCTGTCCATCCATCCATTCGACTTATTATGCTCAAACTTGTTTACATAATAAATTTGATTTATACAAATGAAATGCATGTCTGAGCTGCTGGGTGTGCAACTGTTGTTACTGTTCCTCAATAATGAGATCTACTGTAATGTCTGCTTAGGGTGGAGATAATAACCCGTGACAATATCTTCACAGAGATAACAGCTCTAATGCACATCGACTCCTGAAAATGAAAGATGGCCAAATGAGGTGACAGTATTATTTTTTTTTTCACAGTTCTCCTTTTTCTCTAAGGCCTTTTCTCCTCAGCGAGACAGAAGACTTCTGATGTAACTGGGAGGGTCTGTGAACCAAAGATCTATTAAAATCAGATGCGGTTGTCCTCGGCTCAATCCCGGGATCTTGGTGAACTCGTTAAGAGAGACAGATGGGCTTTGGCTGGGGTGTTGATGTGTGTCTGTGATACACTGGTCTGTTAGAGCTGGAATTATTACATGATTGAGCAATGTGAGTCTGTACACCGACGCGTAAAAACCGGAGCATCAAACACAATAAATAAAAAAAACCGCATCGGTTTTCTTTTTACTTGTTCGACGCGCCGCCTTAAAAACTGAAGCTGCTGTACACAGCTTGGTGGCACTTAAACACGAAGCAGTCTTGCCGAGCACATGAAGTAGATGAAGAAGATGCACCTCGGCAAGATGAATGTGGAGCTGCTGGTCTTCATCGCCAGAGCCGCTTTTTGAAATATCCATGTTTTTCCGTTAACAAAGAAGCGTGTGAATGATTTTGACAAGCGCATTTTCCTTCTGTGTGATAAGTGAGTGTCTGAAGCATTAAAAGTTGCACAGCACCTTGTGTACCATGATATTTCTGTTTTTCATTAAGTGTCGTCGGCTCATTCGCACATGATATTCTTCCGGGTGTGTACAGACCTTATGTGTTTATTTACTTGTTTACTTATTTATTTATTCAAAAACAGTTTAGATTTAAGTCAATTCAATTCAAAATGTTAAATATTCTAAAGTAAATATTTATAAAATAAATCTTGATCATGTTTCGAAAAAAAAATTCTGTTATTTGTGTGAACTTTTTACTAGACAACTGAGGCATTTTTACCTTTTTATTCTAATACCACAGAGAGTTGTAGTGCTTTTTACAACTACAACCGTTTCTCTAGGGAGATATTTTGAATGAAACTGAACAGCAACCCTTAGCAGTGACCTAGTTTCTTTTCTCACTGTACTTTCCTTATGGCCAGGGATGTCACTTTCAGCAACAACATGTTTGACACGCTCAGAAATTGAGTTTTTCTAATTCCTTATCCTTAGCTCAGCACATTAGCTCAGTCTGTTACTCTAAATGGGGCAGAATTTGCTGTCGTCTTCACAGCCTCACTCATCTTTGTAAATCAAAAAGACTGCCTTGGCGTGAGAGACATTTTTTTTCTTTTTACTTTATTTCCAAAATAATCACGGGGCATCAAATGCCATACTGTTTCATTCCCCTTTGAATGTGTTTTTGTGCTCATTTAAATCTATGTGAGTATTTGCTGATAGGGACACCTTACTAGAGAAACATTGAGTGGAATTGGTATTACAAACGTGATACCAGCCGGTGCCGGCATGGAGGTCTGACTCAAAGGCGGCAATGATTCAAATAAATTACATTCATTTCTCATTTGGCTTCCAAATGTTTCATTAACTAAATTCATGGTGGTTTATGCATATTTGAAACTGCTCCAGACTTTGTAATGGATTCATAGAGGAAAGCTTGAGCCTAAATTGAATTCTAAAGTGCTAAAATTTATTCCAGTAGCATTTGCAAATTTAAAGGAATAGACCATCATGCAAAATAAAATAGAAGAAAATTTTGTCATCCTTTACTCTTTAATTCTGACCCCACTGTTATTTATGTTCCTGCAGCAGAAAATGAGAAAATGTCCTTGCTGATCTTTTCCATACAGTGAAAGTAGATTAAAGGTAACCTATAAGATAGTTTTTTTCTCAATGCAGCAAAAATGTAGACTGGCTTCCGCGACTCATAGGAGCTTAGTCTGGCCAAGCTACCTTACTACCTGCCTTCTGGGAGGCGGGCTTAATCAGATGCCTCTGTATACTACTGGACGGATCTACAACCAATCAGACCACTCATTCGGATGACGTATGCGTAGCGATGGAACCTGAAGCCACCGTAACCAATTGTAGCTAGCTACATTAAAGCAGTAGGAAAATGTCTTTACTTTAATTACTTCTGCTCCGTTTCCAAAGAAAACCTGTCATAAAATTTCTCAAAACAGCTGCAACAGCAGAGTCGAATGATTGTTGCTGCTCGGTACACACTACGTTTGAAAGCCGGGATAGATTTTGGTCGCAGAACTGCTGCGTCACCATGTTACACCTGCCTCACTCGTGCCGGGAGCTCGTTTCTCATTGGTTCCCACTTTTTTGATAACAGAAATGCTCTAAAACGGCAGCTTGGCCAGACTAACTTTGCTCACGAAATGAATGTAGCGTCAAAGGAAGTATGGATGGGCCTAGGCTAGCAAAAATGCAATAAATTGATCATGAATAAATTGACCACTTCTACCGGGTGTTACGTGTTTTAATGTGTGTTTTGGGTAACTTATAGTGATGGAGAATTGAGCTGCGTGTCATCTGAAAGTTTTATTAGATCTTGTCAGTTTTCCACCGGAGCCGCTCTCATCAGTTTTGTGTTCAGTGCGTGATTCATATGCTCCGCTTTCCGCACAAAGCTGCTGTCGGTTAATGAAGGTTTGATGAAAGAACTCGCACCTCGATTGGACTCCTGTCATGTAATAAGTGGCAAGCAATATTTTTTTGGACGTTGCCACCTTTGATATTAATATTACTATTTTTAATGGGTCACAGGCGCTTATCCTTTGAATTCAATTGAATTTAATTCTCATTTTAAATAATGTTGTCAGTTAACGGTTAATAATCGGTGAACGAGCGTCGGTTGTCGGTTGCGAGAAATAACCGAAATGAGCATCCCTACTTCAAATAAATGTCCTTTTGAACTTTATATTCATCAGAGAATCTTAAAAAAAAAAAAAATACTGTATATCCCAGTTCACACAGGAATTTTAAGCAGGACTACCGTTTTCAAATGTAAACAAATCATAAGAAATAATTATTGAGCAGCAAATTAGCATATTAGAATAATTCAGCTTTACATCACAAGAATAAACAATAAACCATGTATAAACATATCTATTAGAATCAGGTCCACTTAAAACCATGAATAGTC
This sequence comes from Enteromius paludinosus, assembly GCA_032361165.1. Classification (NCBI taxonomy): domain Eukaryota; kingdom Metazoa; phylum Chordata; class Actinopteri; order Cypriniformes; family Cyprinidae; genus Enteromius; species Enteromius paludinosus. The sequence goes on from JAUMHQ010000069.1 coordinate 16,340,082, forward strand.
CTAGTGACTCAATGTGTTGCAAATATGTTCTATATATACAGCGAGAGAGAATAAAACTTTTTTTATATTATCTATGGAAACTTAAGTAGTTCTACAATAGTTCTACAAGGCAACCATTTGCTACATTTTTTGCATGTGCAGTGTAAATGTTAAAATATGAAATTAATAGCTCCCTTTCTTTAATAGTCAAGAAGAGTCAAGAGACAGGTGGTCCATTCAAATCCATGGGTACAATACAAGCTCCTGTATGCGTGTTGTAAGGTGTGATTCAGTGTCAGACATCTTTTAGATCCAAATGCAGGCTTTATTAAACACAGAGTCAAACAGGCAAAGATCAA
>JAUMHQ010000069.1:16353487-16367086 GCA_032361165.1 Enteromius paludinosus
TAAACTGGGCAGCGCTGTGGCCCTCCAGGAATTGCGTTTGAGACCAATGCTTTAAGCCTTGTCTGTGAAACTGGGGGATAGTGTTTTAAATTTTAAAATACATGTTTTGAGGCTAAAAGCCTGTATGCAGGGGCGTGAGATTGGCTATTACTATTAAGTGATTTTCACCTGAATAGACAAAGACCACTCCCCTAATGGCCCATTGGTGACAGTGACAGGTAAGTCAGGTTAGAAATAATGTGGTCCAAGCATTAGATCTTAAAGTGACAGCAGTCTAATACTTCTGTATGTGTCCTTAATATAATAAAAAAAGTGTTATTTTACAATTGACTAATTTTAATTGTATTGATTGAGAAGTAGTATTATTCATATTTATCTTTTTTCTATTATAATTATTTATGCTATTGCTTGCTGTTTATTTATTTGTTCTTGTTTCATTGCTGACTTTTTCCAACCTATACACTTTACATGCCTCTACATACATTTCTGCAACACTGAAAAAGTAACACACTAGTAACAGTAATACTTGCAGAAAGTTATAACTTCAAAACAATTTTAACATCCTGCACAATGTGAAAACTGATACTTTTGAACATATCGTAACATAAGCAGCTGGTGGCAAGGTGTTCGAGTCCCAGGTACCGCAGGGATTGTAAGTGGGGGGAGTGAATAACCAGTGCTCTCTCCACCTCCAATACCACGCCTGAAGTGAGACCCTTGAGCAAGCCACCGTTCCCCCAACTGCTCCCTGGGTGCTGCAGCAATGGCTGACCACTGCTCCGGATGTGTGTGTGTGTGTGTGTGTGTGTGTGTGTGTGGTTGTCCACTTCTCTCTGCCGTGTGTGCGCGCTTGAATGGGTTAAACGCAGAGCAGAAATTCCTGGTATGGAAAACCGTACCTGGCTACATGTCACATCCTTTCCTTTTCCTTTAAGTATACTACATGTGTGTGTATGAGTGGGTGTGTGTCCTTTTCTAGGAAGTGTCTAACTGTAATCTCTTAGCCTCAGACATAGTCAAAAATTCACCTGAACTGCTTTGAACATTCTGACACTGTTTTATGAAGGTTCTGGAGGGATCACAAACGAAACATCTGAAATCTCAAAGGATCTGAGCTTGACTTCTGTTTAAAGAAAAATCTCATTGAACTGCATGAAGTTATTTTCTGTGAACCAGCATTTGTGGCGTAGCATTTCAGGGTTTCCTGCATTGATATTTACTGGTGTTAGACACATATCAACGGCTATATCTATAGGTGTTGTACAGTATTTATGAATGTGAGCCTATACATAAAGAGCAATGTACAGTCAGGCAGTAATTAATATGAAATATTCCCTGACAGACTTGAATTGATGTGTGAAGAATGATTGACTGCAAATGTTATTGCTATTATAATATTACAGGGAGTGTCGTGGAAATGTTTCTAGTTAAGTTTAGCACTATAATATTTCAGTAATTACAGATGGTTTGTAAGTCATGGGGTTTAATGGTTAAAGGTTATGTCAATCCTGTTACTAGTTTTTACTCTCAATTGACCTCCTGGGTTTCAGCCTTGATGAATATGACTGGCTCTACAATTTTAGCTCTCTGAGCATCTGTTTCAACATGTACTAGTATGAATTGGTTTGATAAACTCATATGCGGAACCCTCATTGTTTCCAAATATTTGACTTAAAGTGTTATTTATTGGTGTTACCAAAACTACCTGTCAATCAAATTCAAGCTATTCAAATCCAAGTTGTTTTTCTTCCCTGTTTGAGTTTATTTCTGTTTCTGGCGGCACCCATTCACTACAGAGGATCTATTGGTGAGCAAGTGATGTACTGTAATGCTTCATTTCTCCAGATCTGTGAGTACATTTTTAGCTAATTTTCCTAAAAATGCAATGAGCCCCATATGAGGCCTAAAATAAATGTTCAGTGTAATCTCATAGTTGATATTTTTAATGGCCAGTCTTTGCCCAAAGCTATTAAATATAGCTTTGGGCCCCTGGGTCTAACATTTACTATCACCCACAAAAGATGAGGAGAATGTATTGAAAAAAAAAGTTAAGCCTAGTAATTTTGTTATTCTAAGTATGCTCAATTATATGGTTAGTTGCATCTGATTATTTGCATTTAGCATTGATTTTCCCTGCTGTCCCCAAATTCCAAGCTTCTTTCACAAGCATTGAATGCAGAAGCATCTCTATTTCCAGAAGGAAAACAAACAAAAAGGAAAAATAACTGTAAAAAGATAATTATAATCTAAAGCTTCCTCAAAACATCACAGCCAGACAAGCGTGAAGTCCCAGCGTCAGACAGCCGAGCACAAAGCAGGTAAAGAGGTGGGATGTCTTTCAGCACCTACTCAATGAGGAACAGATGCTGACCTTTATCCAAGTGTCACTGTGGGAAACAGATGTGGAAGCAAAGCCAAAAATGGCCCACCGTCATTTTGCTAACGAGACTTGCCAACACTCAGCTCCATCAGGGCGATTTATTAAACAAAGCCTCTTTAAAGAGCACTGCAAAAGACATGCCAGTCCCCTCAACAGGTACACTGATGAGACTAAAGACCAGTTTGCTAATAATGGAGGCGGTAAAATCCTATAGAGATTTAGATGTATTCTTCATGATTCAATCTCCATAGCTCTTCCTATACTTTATTTCATTTTCTCTATAACGTTATATAGCCAGCAATGCTGCTGATTTATGTGTGTGACGGTAGCATTGCCCTTCTCTGAAAAATGTCGAAACTAATTTTCTTCATACTGTATATGACCATGAATTTATTTTTAATTGAACTAAATGTTTTGCTTTTCAATTTGATAATATCAACGTTCTTTAACCGTTGATATTGGTATTGAAGATCAGTGGATACATTTATAAATCAGTAGTATTAATTGTTTATTATTATATCTGAAGTATGAGGCTTAATCCATTTTTATTTTAATAATCCATTTTTAGTAGGAGTGTGTTATTTTAGTTTGTTTTAATTAATGAATTTTTAAATCCGTCTGAAAAAAGTACCTTATTCTAAAAATAGCAATAATAATGATAGATAGGTTACATGATCGGGGTCACATGATCTTTCACAAATCCTTTTAATATGCTGATTTTGTGTATCATTTTGTATTATTATGAGCATTGAATATGTGCTTCTTAATATTTTTGTGAAATCTAAGATATTCAGAATTATTTTTCAACTAAAAAATTCAAAAGAACATCATGCATTAGGAAATTAAAATCTTTAATATATTGCAAATGTATTTGCTCTGCTCACACAATACAATGCTTCCTTCCTGAATAAAAGTTTTCATATTTTTCCAAAAAAAGACCCCAAACTTTACAACAAACACAGTACACCTGTTTGTTGTTTGTCTGCATTCTGATTTATGCTTTTAATAGCACAGCTGTGGTAATGTGATGGATAGAGAGTTGGTGAGTACATATTGCCGTTGTCACTTTCTTCAGCTGATAACGGCCACAACCAGCAGCCAGCACTACATAAAACAAATTCCTACACATTACAGCACACATTAACAAAGTACTTAAGAATTAGGGATGCTTCCTCTTTAGTAGATAGAGCCCTCCTGCCGGCTTTCAAAAAAAAACCAGCATGGCAGAAAAAAAAGAGAAACAGGATGAAAGAGTTTTGACATTATGAGTATTATTTTAACAGCAAGGTTTCTATTGCACCTTTGCATGGCCATTAAATGTCAACTGCCTTTTAATAAATAAAAGGAGACCGGTTATGGGAAAACAGGATTTTCTGTTCCCTTCTGAAATAAAAGATTTTGATCTGCTGTGTAGACATGCACCACCGCAACGAAAACCCCCTTCTAAGTTCACCTTTTTGCTAAACTTGATTTAAATGTCGTGAACAGCTCAATTATGATGGCTTTTTATAACCAAACTTAGGGTATTTATCATAATTTGCACCTGTACGTTTGTAGAAATCATGTTTGTGGGTTTGAGCGTTGGTGGTTTGCGCTTGGTGGTATATGATCAAAACCAAAGGCCTGTAATCTCAGAGAACAGACAGTCAAGGCGGTAAATGAGAAAATGAGGCTTTTGATGGTGGTCTGGAAGAAGGCATATGCACCTCATTATCAGCCATACTTGTCTGCTGTGTTCCTCATTACATAATTACATTAGTTTGGTATAGAAATAAGTCCAAAGAAAATACCTTGAGTACCAGTGGATCAAAACACAGTGGCGATTCAGTGATTGTCAACTGGTTTCACTTTTCATTGGACTTTAAGTGGTGACCCTACACTCAAAAAAATGCTGGGTAAAATATGGACAGAGCCAGCAATTGGGTTGTCTTGACCCAGCAGTTGGTTTAAATGTCTAACCCTATACTTCTGGACAGTAACCTAACCGCTGGGTCAAAACAACCGAACTGCTGGTTCTGTCCATATTTAACCCAGCATTTTTTAGAGTTTATATAGTGCAAAACAGGGGTTTTCAAAAGTGGTACCCTTCGAAAAGTGATGTACCTTTGTGGTACACTCTCAGAAATAAAGATATATAAGCTGCCTCTGCAGTGGCATCTTTTCAAAAGGTGCTAATATGCATGATTTAGGTACACTTGAGGTAGTAATATGTAGGTATACATTTTGATTATATTTATTATTTGCATTTTTAGATTTTTCCCAACAGTTCCAGAAATAGTGTAGAACATGAATCCTCTTTTCTCTCTCTCTGAGTTTGACCTTAAATATTTTATGATTCTTGAACTATGCTGTAGTACAAATAGACATCTTGAAGTTGTAAAACTGAAGTACGACTTGAGACATTAGGTCAGTCAAATAAATTGCACCATGCTATAAAAAGATCAAGACGTCTATGCATTCTAATTCCGACAAAGAGAGAACAAACTAAAAAGAGATTTAAATAAATGTTCTTTGTTCTTTGTGATTTTGAAAACTGATTTATGTAAGTGTTCGACTTAATTTAATCTGCGAGAGAGAAAACTGATCAGTATGTTTTCTTCTTTGACATATGTGAACATTCCCTTTTTTCACTTGCACAAAAGAAAGAGTAGAGAGAGCAAGCGAAAGAGAGCAAGAGAGAGATGGATTAAACCAGGCAGAACTGAAACAGGGGTAGAACACTTAATCAGGAGCCCTTGAGCTCAGAGGAAAGAAGGCAAACATTTCCCCCACCAACACACCTGCCAGTTTGACGACAGCTACCTGTAGAGAGCTATAAATTCACAGGCTAGTTGTGCAGCTCTGTACTGTTATTATGTGTTCAGGTACATGGTGAATACACTGAATAGTGTGCAAAGAACATGCTTCCATTTTTCTTTAGTTCTCCATTTTTGCTTTAGGAAGGAATGCATGAGTTAATGTATACCTTGAATTCAATGCAACTTGCTTTTCATTAAAAGGTGTCAAATGCTTAAAAATGTAATACATATATATTCAGGTTCACAACCTTTTGAAATAATAACGTGGCTAAAAGTATGTTCTAAAACCTTCTTTTAAATGTTCTTGGGAACTTCTAAAATAAGTGTAATTTTAAAATAATATTAATAGTAAAAATAATAAATATAAATATATATATATATATATATACTAAATTTTTCCACATTCCAAAATGGTCAATGAACAATAAAATGTTTCTTAAGATTAATCCAATATATAAACGTTTTTGTATTTTGGTTTCGATATCGTTATTGAAGCCCAGATGTTTATCTATTCAAACAAAGGTGCTTTACAATGTTGTATAGATATACCTTTTTTTATAACACTTTAGAATAGGCAACGCTTGTTAAATTTTAACTACAAATTCTTAATTTGCTGCTTATTATTAGTTTGTAAGGTTGTTAAGAAGGTATTGGGTATGATTAGGGATATACAATAAGGTCATATAAAATTAATGTGTTCTTAATTAGCAGGGGTATTAATAAATGGCTTATACTCTAGTAATATGCATGCTAATAAGCAACCAATACATGTAACTACAAAATAAAGTGCTACCAGAACCTTTAACATCTGAAGAACTTTTCTGTTTTACAAAGGGTTCTTTGTGTTGAAAGAAGGTTCTTTGGATGCTGAAAAGGTAAGAAAAAAAATGTTCTTTAAAAAAGCTTGGTTCTTTGTGGAATATTTATTTTTTTCTATGGCATCTGTCAAGTTGTCTGTCTGGTTTAGTTTTGGTTCCGTGTCCTTTTTGTTATTGTTTCTTTCTTAGTCCACATGTCGTGAACTTATTTGGAGTTTCCTGTCTTTATTGTCATTATTAGTTGATTATTTCCCTCTTGTTTGAACATGATTTTATACAGTGTCTTTTGAGTTCTCCCGGGTCGGTCTCTATGAACATGTAATGTTTCATTGTACTGTATCTGCGTTCATGTATTCTGGTCCTGAGTTTCCTTCCATGTTCCTGTGTTTTAATTTTGATTAAATGTTTATCATCACTCACCTTACTTCTCCTGAGATCTCCATGCTACCCAAGCAGCGTTACAGCATCACTGTGTGTGTATGTGTGTATATATATATATATATATATATATATATATATATAAAATAATGTATGTGTACTTTTAGGCAAGGCTATATGACAAACTTTCTAGTTAGAATGGTCATCATCGATCTTTTAAGCATTATATGGTTTAATTGATTTTGCATGATTTTGTTTTGTGAATGAAAGCAGTGAAGAATCCTTCAGAAGAGAGGACAGAGACATGTCTATGGCTATCTAAAAGAGCAGCAGACTGTCATCTTTCAGGCTTTCTGACCTCTCGACTAGGTGCTAATACATCTCTCTCTTCCTTTTTCTCTCTAACACTCATTACACTCCAGTGTTTGAAGTGGACAGTCTGAATCCCTGTAATTCTCTCGAATCCTTTAGCAGAGCCATATCATACCCGACAAGTAGAAGAAAACAGAGAGAAGTCAATAAAAAGAGTTGCAATATTAGTCTGGACTCATTTGATTCCCGTAATTGATCTATGGCCATGCATCACAATGTCTCTTTATTGTCTGTCCTGATGATTTCACATTTGTTACAGATACTTTAAATGAACAGGTTTGTTCCATATTACAGTTCATATAATGTTTGTTTTTACAGAGGCTGTTGAATTATTTATTGATAAATTGGAGCACGGGGCAACACCTTTTGACTTCCTCAGTTTGCATAAATCCATGTTAAGGTTCAGAGTATAATTTTTTATACATATATGCTTGGGATGATTGCAAGACACAGCTATGCAGCACAGTTCAAAACAATGTGGGCAAGAGAGCAAGAAACACATTCAGACCTTCAGAAAAACACCAACATACACTCCCCTCCCTCCAGACACAGCTCTAAAACACAAACACATAAACCATTTTTTAAAATAATAATTTCTGAACTGATTGTTAATCATAATTCACCTGTTAAAACTCATTAAAACTCAACTAAAAACTAAAAGTAAATTATACATTGCTAAAGTCAGTGTTGAAATGATTCTTTATATGATGTCAGTATTCTTGGTAACACTTTATAATAACTACACACTAATGAATGATAAGTTAAGCATTAGTAAACACTCTTTATAAACCATTGTTCCAACATTATTATGCATTAGTAAACAGTTTACAAGTGCAGCTATAAATGCCTTGTTCTTGGGCATATATATTATGTTTAATAAGTGTATTTTCACACTTTATTAATGATCAGTTTATGATTATGATAAAAATGATTACACTATTTACAAACCAGTTATTTAGGAGTTGTCAGTGTTTAATAAAACCATTTAGAAAGTCTGAGTAAATGATTAATAAATTACTAAATTTACATTAATTAATCTTCTTATTTAGACACATGATAATAGTTGTTCAGTGTGTTAATAAATGCTTTATTAACACATGTTCCTGCTGTGATTCATGATTAAGTCAGGTAGTTATAAAGCATTTAGTAGTTGCCAGACGTCTGTTTTTGTGAGCTCATCTAAAGTGAGGACTAGTTATAGCTTGTAAAGCATATGTAAAGACTCTTTATATTCTGAACAGAAAAGTTAAACAAACACAACACACAGGGATACAGAACACAGACATATTTTTTCAAGATGTAAAAAAGGTAATCATACAACTGTACACTTGATAAATGAAAAACCAACCTTCAGTTTCATAGAAAAAAAAATGAAAGTGTACAGTTTTATATTGTTATATTTATAGCTGTATTTATAAACTGCTTATTAATGACTATTAATGTTGAAACAATGCTTTATAAAGGATGAACTGACTATTTACTAATGCTTAACTGATGATTCATAGCGTGTAGTTATTATAAAGTGTTACTGAATTCTTTTTACATTTTAATGAAAAGTCTATAACATACAGTACTTTGATTAAAACTGCTCAATGGTAGTTTAAATAAATATTCTTTACGCTGTCAAAATCAGCTGTTTTCATCAAGCCATTCTAATCCATCCTGCTTTAAATGCTACTAAGCTCGGCTGACCCCACCCCTCTTCTCCGTGGAGTGACAAGCTTACTTTCAACTACACAATATTCATAAAAAACACTTATACTTCTTCTGTAGAGTATGCTGGATCACCAATGATGTGCGTGGACATAGATGCATTAAGGTAGATGCATGAGGTAGATGAAGGAAACATTAATCCTCAGCGTCTTCAGCCGCTCAGATGTCGGGAGTAAATGTTACATCCAACCACAAAATGCTTCAATCGGTTGATGTGTTTTCGATGACCCCTTTAAAAACAAATAAACTGAGACACAACAGAGTGGAGATTAAATTAAATTAAAATGATTTGTTTCATTAAATGATTGCCAGAAATGTTATTTTTATTATTGGTAAATCAAAATATTCAGCGATATCTTCAAAGGATTTTTTTTATTTATTTATTTTTTTGGTGCACTTCTTTACTCTATGCTAGTTGATATGTCAACTAGTAAATATCATATATTTGGTTATGCTAGCACGTACAGTATGGTAATATTTAAACCATGTGTGTTTTAATATTTTAATATAGACAAGACAGTCTACAAAAGAATAGAAAATAAGCTTTTATAGCTGAAATCTGATTTGTGGTAACTTGTCTGTGTTTCTAATGTTACGTGCAACAGATTTAGAAACACCCTCTTTTTCTAAAACCCAGTATATAGCAAATGCATTAAGATAGCTTTTGTCAGAAATGCAAGCTAGGGCAAGCCTTTTTGACTTTTATATGAATTTTTTATATAATAAGTGCGAGTCAAGACATTATTGATCAACCATTAGCATTTTTACTAGCCGGAATGTAATTGGCGATATCAAAAACTAGCCATTGTTATTAGTAGAAATCTAATTCCTAATATCAACAATTAGCATTTTAGTAGGATATTAATTGTTGATATCAAGAAATTCAACAGAAAAAAGTCAAAACGGAATATGGGACTGTTGTCAGAGTTGTCAAAAACAACAACATTCTCGCACAACAAACTAACATCTGACAGCTTATGAAGCTGGAAATGCTGTTAAACTTTAATAATCCGCTCTTAAACAATGTCAACTTCCAGCTTCCATGCATGAGCTGCCTTGTTCACGTGTAAAATGATTGACATGTAAAGCCATTAGCCGAACAAAGAACCTAAACGCTAATTTTTGCAGGTTCATGCCTTATGGCGGTCACAGAGATGGAAATGATATTTCAGGACATAATCCATGGATATCTGTAAGGTATATATTTTGAGTTTGTATAATTCATCAAAGTCACATTTCCCTCCTATTTAAGGAAAATAAATGTAATTTTTCTCCAGAACCACAGTGAATCATGAATATTATTATCATTTGATTTTATATTTTTATTATTATTGTAGTCCTCTTACAGTGAAATTTACAGATATAAGGCAATGCATGAATCAATGTGAAATAAAAAATACTGTATTCTAGTTTTTAGTTCACCCACAGGATTGTTGTGGTTTGCTTATCACACAGAACTATCAAAAGGCTTCAAAAACAACTTTAACAATATAGCTTCTATAACTTTTATGCTGTTTCAATAGTATATTTTGTCCCTTCATTGTATGGTGAACAGCAGGGTCATTCTGCCTAATATCTTTTGCGTTTAAGGGAAATGAAAGTCATATGGATTTGAAACAACATTAGGGTGAGCAAATCAAGACAAAATGTTTATTTTAGGGGGCAAACTGTTTCTACAATTGAGTTGAACTCATTCCAGAGTGTGGACACAATTGTAAATGCATCATTAAATAGTGGACTGTTTTCTTTGTAGCCCTACAGTAATTAAAACAGCCTTGCTTTACAAGAGTCTGTGCAAAAAGCACTTTACTTATGTTAAACAGAAACCACATAAGTCATTAAATATGGATCCTTACTTAGATGCATTGCCACACAATATCTGGAAACCCTTGAGTGTGAACTAAAAGTTGTCACGTTACTAACTTAAAGGCGAAGTGTGCGATTTCTTGGTGCCACCTTGAGAATGAGAATATCAAAAACAATGATTGGTTTCAACCAGTTGTCCCAAAAAGAACACAGTGTGCCGTTCATTCAAGTGCTTTTGGTAAGCTGGATGATTGAGTCAAGGCCACTGCATTTTATATATGTTTTAAAACTGGGATGCTGGTTTAAGCTAGTCATTTTGATGGTTTATACTAGTCCTGTGCAAGAACGTAATCAGCATAAACCAGCATCGCAGATTCAAAATACCTAACCAGCATATTCTGTTTTTTGTTGTTTTTTCCAGCAGGGTTGTAAAGAGTATGTTTGGGTATAATGGTAGCTGGACCTATTGCATTCTGTCTAATGAAGATATTTAGCCAATGAATAAGCCACTGATTGTCTATTGTGTATTTTGGCTTTAACCGTGCCTTTAGGAGTACTCACAGCCCCACTCCAAAGGTAGAAGAAAGCATCTGCAATATTTGTTATTGACTGGCTGGTTCAATACACAACTATTAACCTCTGTCAGGCTGATTAAACAATTGAAGATGAAGAGTGAAGATGTCTGGACTGAGACCAAGAGAGAGAGAGAGAGAGAGAGAGAGAGAGAGAGCTGCTACCTCAGACGACTCGCTCATCTACTCTCTCACCACCATTCCTTTGCTTTTCAGTCATCTATTCATCTGCTACCCCTCCCTCTACCTCTCGTTCGCTCCTGGACTATGTTTGATTCATGCCAGAGATGATTCACACTCCACCATATCCGGCATGAGGGAACCCTCACTCTCCATCCATAATTCAGTTCCCCCTCTCTCTCTTTCCCTGTGTGTGTATGTGTGTGTTTGCGCTCACATCTCCATCCTCTCGCACACTGCCTGTGTCTTGTGCAGCTGTCGATGCATGGGGTAGAAGACAGCACCGTATAGAAGACAGGGATCTATGAAAGCACACAGGTAAGAGAGAAATCCATTGCTTTCTCTGCAAAGTTCACCATTTTGGAAGAGAAATGAATATTGATGGAATGGGATGTGAGTTATAAGTGGGAAATACAGATAGAAAGGTATGAGAGGGAATGAGATTGGGAGCTGCGGAGTGATTGAAAGTAAAAAAAAAGAGACATTGTGTGGGTAATTTGATGGTAAGGGATGGGCGGCGCTCGATGTTGTCTCTCATGTGATGCATCGTGCAATTAAAGCCGCTCTCTGGGAAAGTTATATCGCTGCTCTTTAGTTTATGTGTGTGTGTGGCTGCTTGTTGCCATATGACTCTGTTTATTCATCCTCAAACACCAGTGAAAGCACTCATACTATATTCATGGGCTGTTGCGCCTTGTTCAGCTGAAAAGTGTGTGTTTGTTGATGAGAAAAGCTCAATAATGCAGTTACTTTGTGGATGTAACACATTTGCTGTTGGACTTTTTTGAGACTAACGCAATTATGAAATAATGCATAATAGTATGACAAATGGATGTCAAATGTGTGTTGATGTTGTACACTGCTCAAAAAAATAGAGGGGAACATTAAAAGAACACATCCTAGATCTGAATGAATAAAATATTCTTATTTAATACTTTGTTCTTTAAATAGCTGAATGTGCTGACAACAAAATCACAAAGAAATTCTTACTGGAAATCACATTTATTAACCCATGGAGGTCTGGATTTGGAGTCACAGTCAAAATTGAAGTGGAAAACACACTACAGGCTGATCCAACTTTGATTTAATGTCCTTAAAACAAGTCAAAATGAGGCTCAGTAGTGTGTGTGGCCTCCATATGCCTGTATGACCTCCCTACAATGCCTGGGCATGCTCCTGATGAGGTGGCGGATGGTCTCCTGAGGGAGCTCCTCCCAGACCTGGACTAAAGCATCCACCAATTCTTGGACAGTCTGTGGGGCAATGTGGCATTGGTGGATGGAGCGAGACATGATGTCCCAGATGTGCTGAATTGGATTCAGGTCTGGGGAAAGGGCGGGCCAGTCCATTGCATCAATGCCTTCGTCTTGTAGGAACTGCTGGCACACTCCAGCCACATGAGGTCTAGCATTAGGATGAACCCAAGGCCAACTGCACCAGCATATGGTCTCACAAGGGGTCTGAGGACCTTGGTACCTAACGGCAGTCAGGCTACCTCTGGTGAGCACATGGAGAGCTGTGTGGCCCTCCAAAAAAATGCCACCCCACACTATTACTGACCCACTGCCGAACCAGTCTACAGCCTCCTCTCCATCTCCTGATGTACTGGTAGTGCCTCCATGCTCTGGACATAAAGCTGACAGACACAGCAAACCTTCTTGCCCCAGCTCACATTGATGTGCCATCCTGGATGAGCTGCACTACCTGAGCCACTTGTGTGGGTTGTAGACTCCGTCTCATGCTACCACTAGTGTGAAAGCACTGCCAGCATTCAAGTGACTAAAACATCAGCCAGAAAGCATAGGAACTGAGAAGTGGAACCACTCCTTATTGGTGTCGTTCTAATTGCCTATAATTTCCACCTGTTGTCTGTTCCATTTGTGCAACAGCATGTGAAATTGATTGTCAATCAGTGTTGCTTCCTATAGTGGGCAGTTTGATTTCAAAGAAGTGTGACTGACTTGGAGTTACATTTTGTTTAAGTGTTCCCTTTATTTTTTTGAACAGTGTACAGTAAATAATGTGTGTGTGTGTGTGTGTGTGTGTGTGTGTGGTCCTGGTAAACATAAAATGTCCCCCTGAAGATGGCAATATCCAAAATCCTTGTCTTTGTGGAATTTTTTTTTGGTGCCCATGAAACAAAAAAACAAGCTTATAAATTATATAGAATGATTTATACATGATTAAAAAATTAAATGTAAAAATGCATACCATTTGTACACTACAAAAACCATTACATCTATTCAATGTCCTCATAAAACATGGTAACCCAGTGTGTGTGTGTGTGTGTGTGTGTAAACAACTCAAACAGGGCTCGAATTCATCAAAAAAAAAAAAACTTTTCCAAGTTATACAAGTTTCTAAATTATTTTAGTTTTACTGATGGTCTTATGACTCTGTATTCTTACTGTATGCGAACAGCTGACTCATTTTTATATAATTTCAAACACTCTTTATGTTTATTGCCATCTTTTTTCAATTCAATTCAATTCAAATTTATTTGTCTAGCGCTTTTCATGATACATATCATTGCAAAGCAGCTTTACACCAAAGTAATGTTGTACAGTATATGTAGTAGTAGT
>JAUMHQ010000069.1:16392686-16406098 GCA_032361165.1 Enteromius paludinosus
GTTTCCTTACCTGTTTGTTTCGCTGTTTAATAAACCTCTGTTGGATTTTACTTACCCGTGTCGTCTAAATCGTTACAGTCCCAAGCCGTTCTTGCTGAGGTCTCTTTTTGTTTGTTTTAATACATAGCCTCCTCAAGTCTTTTGATTTTTTTTTTTTTTTCTTAGGGCTTTTTTTATTTAGTATTTATATTTATTTATTGCATATACCCTTTTACCCTTTTTTATTTATCTTTTTTAGGTACCACAGATATGAACAATATATAACATGGGTGTAAATCCCGGGGGGAACAGGGGGGGCATGTCCCCCCTGATCCAAGGGTTGTCCCCCCTAAAATCATAAAAAAAAATCTACTGTTTGTTGTGAAAGATACATGTATAATTGTGTAAGTGGAAAAATGCATTTTGGATAACTCAAGCTCCCCCTCCTCTTCTTCACAGTGGTTTGGCCCACTGCCTACTATCCCAGTTCATCTCACCTACGCTACACACCATTCACCATTCTTTTCCCCATTCTCTCATGGATGGGGTTTTGGTTTCTAGTGATTATCGTCATCTTGACTACAGAGACCATCTCTGTTGCCCTACTTGATAAAGTTCGGTGCTTTGCTACAATCTGTATTGTTAAAAGTGCTATACAAGTAAAAGTGACTTGACTTGTACAAGTCAGGTATGTGGCTGCGGGTCTGTGCATTACTAGTTGTTGAACTCCAGTAAGTAGGGGATTTTATTCACTTTAAAGGTGCCATAGAATGCATTGAGATAATATTTTAAATTGTTCTCAGATATGTAAATAGAAGGTATGTAGCTTAGGTAAGGGGAAAAAATGCCCAGAAACGGTTTTACAGGTCCATGTACAACCCTAGAATTTGACCCTAGAATGAAACAGTCTGTTTTTGCCTTATTTGGAAGGTTCATGAATAGTTTAATTAAATAAAGCGATTCTCTTTAATGCAACGTTAGTTTATGTTGATTCGTTCCATTATATGATGTTCTGTTTGCCAGCGTATCCTGTGTCAGTTCAATGTAATATATACAATATTTAACTCACGTTTGATCTGTACTGAAATAAAAAATTGCAAAATTAAAGAAAAAAAACAAAACAAAGAACAATTCATTTCATTTCATAAAATGGTCCCACTCATTGATTCTGATTGTCAACAGCCATTCAGACTACAAAATTCCTCACTATTACAATGAATTCATACTTATAACAGACTAAGAAGCCAGGAGGAGAACAGTAGGGGACAAGTGTACACTTTACTCTTTAGTTATCATCTAAGAAGCTGAGGGCGAGAGAAATGAATAGCCCCACAGGGCTAAAATATCATTCTCCAAGATCATGGGGGGTGGGGGGTGGGGGTATGTTGGTTTCAAATGTGTTTCATTTGTCAGTTTGTTAAATCGTATGTATTTTACGAGTTGAAATTCGTATGCATTTGTACGAATGATCTACACCTAACCCCGTCCCTAAACCTACCCGTCACTCCGGTTTAGACAAATCATAAAAAATCGTACATGTGAGGTCGTACAAATTTGAACGAATTAGCACAACTTTTACACCTTGTGCAAATTAATACTGAGACTGTGCTGGATATTTGGATGATACATTTTAAAAATGCTGTTCAACAATAATCACTTTTTTTCACAGACATGACTGTCTTCTTTGACTGGAAAACGCACCAATATATTGCTTTTGAAATGATTACTAGATAGTTTTTTAAAATGTTTCTATGCAGCACTTTTTGTTCAGATTCCATCAGAAAAGAAGAAGAAAATGCATTTAACATGTCACAGTAACCTTGTTATGCTCTGCTTTAAAATAGGCACACGTTTGAACCTTGAGAGTTCACTTTGACGGAGATCTGCATTCACAATTGAAATTCAGCGAGGACACCGGCAGCCATGCAGGCAAATGCCAGTGCTTTTAGATCATATTTTACATGTGATGCATATACCTTTTTTTTTTCTCAAACACCAGATTGTGCATAATAATTCAGAGGCGTTAGCAATGGAATTTCCCATAGTTATGCATTCGGCTTACCTTAGTGGTGAAAATTTTGCAGTGCAAAAAAAAATAAAAAATACATGGCAGCTGTACATATTCTTGCAAGCGTTCAGATGCACTTGTGACAGAAATGGAGAGAGAGAGAGAGAGAGAAATGACATGGGAGGTACAGTGATGGAGTAGTGTCTCACTGACACACAAACACTCTGCTTTTTCTGCAAGAATGCTTGCAAATCTGTTTATTTCTGCCGCTCGGGTTTATTTCAATCTTTTTCCCCGCCCTTTTTGAAATACCAGCAGTCAAATATATAGCCTCACCACTGCGATCAATCTTTTTGACACTATAGACAAGTAAAAGAAAGAAACCGTCTGTGATTGACATTAAGATATGTGGTTGCATGCTACATACCATTTGTATGAAATCTGAGAAAATTATTGAAGCGATATAAAAAAAACAAACAAACAAAAAAAAACATACAGACACAAATGCAGCTAAAATTGTGATTTATGAATTCAAGTCAGACCTTCTTGAGTATTTCTGATTCAAGGTGAACGACATGTTGACTTGACCTTTGCCTACACTAATAGTCCTTGCAGTGTGATGTGAAGTTCTAGACTTTTCCATCTTTCACTTCAGTGACAGACAAGGACATTATGTGCTAGAAACATTTTCAAATCAATCCTTTACAAATATAATTGCACATTGCTCTACCTATCTGTGTGTGTGTGTGTGTATATATATATATATATATACACACCATCATTTGCAAGTAGAGTTGCAATGAGTTGCAATATAATTATTTGAAAGTTAAGTGAGACATAATAGTATCTTCAGCTCAATATTTTGGTTTTCTAGGATATTTAAAGCACCAGTAAATAGAGTAAATACAGTTTTCAAAGAGCTAGGTTATTAAACATTGGGGAAACTAATGTTTCTATGACTCTAAAGCCTTTATGAATGGCTTATTTTAAACTTCACAGTCATGTACAGACGATGCACCAAGTTCTGCCTACACAGCTAAAATCACTTTATCTGTCATTTAAGATGAACCTAATAAGCATGTACTGTGTATAATAAATGTAAAGTTTCATGCTAAAAATAAAGGTGCTTCGCGCTGCCATAGAAGAACAATTTGTCTGAATGGGTAAACCTTTAACATCTGTTTCACAAAAGGTTCTTTGTGGAGAAAAGAGGTTCTTCAGGTTATAAAAAAGGTCCGAAAGAGAAGGTTCTTTAAAGAACCTTTGACTGAATGGTTCTTTGTGGTAATAAAAATGGCTGTCCTATTGCATCATAGTAGAACCTTTTAACACCTTTTATTTTTTAAGTGTGTAGCTGATATTTTGTTGTTTTATTCTAGTGGTGATTTAGTGTGTGAATGAAGTTGGTGTATTAGCAGTTCACTCCAGTGTGAAGCTTTAAACAAGGATTAAACTCACACACACTCACAGCCTTGCGTGTAACTGTTAATTAAATTAACATGGAGTAATGAAACACTAATGAAAACAGACACCCACAACGTCTATATTATGTTTAGTGCAGGGACCATGCACCTACAGTACACCTGTTTGACGTTCATCTGTTATTTTTAATTTTTTTTGTTCATGTTTTATTTAACATTGATAAAAAAAAATAAAAAATCCTGCATTATTTTTGACTTGTGAGCAGATTTGGGTTTTGTGTTTGTCATTTCTAGTTGTGTCATGTGTTGGTCCATGCGCTTCTTTGTTTTTGTTTTGATTCTGTCTACAGGTGTCACCTTGTTTGTCAACCCCGCCCATCTCATTAGTGTTTCATTCCCTTCCAGCCGTGTTGCCAGGTGTCTTGTCTTGATTAGTTTTGCATTTAAATCGTAATCTGTGTTTCATTCAGTGTCGGTCGTTGTCTGATTGTAATGTTGTCTCTGTGTTTTCGTCAGGCGCCTGGTATCCTGTTTACAATTAAATCATTCCGGATTGTCCGCTGAGAAATGAGGCGCCTTGTTAAAAGTTTACACTGGCCAAAATTATTTATTAGAAAATACATTTTAATATGACCCTTGGTTGTTTTGGTTCAAAGGTTTTATGTTAATTTAATTATTAGATTTTTTTTTTTCTTGAAAATTTTTTTTTTTAAATGTTTTAGTTTTTTTTTCTTTTCCCTAGTGTAAAACCTGTCTATTTTTCTGCAATGAACTCAAACATACAGCTGTGCAGCATCATGGTATTGTCATATCACTCTTTTGTTGTTGTGCCAAATGACTTAAGTCCATTTGTTCAAATCTTCCCCTGAAGCTTTTTCTGGGTTGTAGGATTGCCAAGTGGAAAAAAAATCAAATGGATTTCTTTTCCACGCCAGCTCAAGATTGTTTATCTGAGGAGTGAAGGGCACTCATGAATACAGCATGTCAATTTTCAGATCAATTGTTAGCTCTTACCCTCCAGTCCTGGCATTGCATTTACATAGTAATGGCATTTGGACCTTCATCTGGAAACCTCAGGTCTCCACACTTTACAAGGGATAGAAAGATAGGATGCGCTCAGCATTAATTTCAGTAATACTAAAAACATTCAGCTAAATATTGTCTGCACAAAAGTTTTTTTTTTCCCTAAATGGGTCACCCTTAAAATATCATGGGGTCTTTCACTTTTTAAATCATTTTGTTTTTCCCTTCTAGAGACTATAAGTGAAGTACTTTCATCTACTCTTTTTGCAAGTTCCATAGATATAGTTGTCAAAAAAGGATTGTGTTTATAACCGTAACCTTTTGTTCAGAACTCATTTAGTATAGAAACAAGTAAATGCCTCTATAATTGAATTATTGAATTATTCACTCAAGTGATTTATTTAAAAGCACGGCTTTATTCGACAACACCACTTTTTAGTGTTTTGCTAAAAAAATGTTGAGTATTGCTCTTGCTCATGTGATGTTGATAACATCTATTAATTTGAACTAACACAGAAATCAGTCTATGTTCAATAGTAAATGAAAAGTAATTATATAAATAATTTGAAAAGTTATTAGTGTTGCAAGTACTGGTTTTTAGAACATTGTGCACAGAACAAAAGCACAGCATGTTCAAGTGTTTCACATCACATTGAAAAATGTATTGATTTGCTTTGACAATTCTGCTTTTTTTTTAATGACACGTGTTATCAGTTACTGTTAAAAAAATAGCATAATGTTTCAGTCTGTGTTTTAAAATCCCTTTGTGGTGATCTTGGCGATTTCATCTTTTGTGAGCATTTGTAATTGCTGGTTTTGAGTTACTGTCCTTGAGTTTTTAAAGTAATTAAACAATTCAAAACTCAAGTCAGAAAATCACAGTTTTTTTTAAGAATGCCCCACTTCAGCATGAGTTTTAATGAAAAAAAAAAAAATCCAAACAAGTTGCAGTGAAGACAACTTGAGTCACGGTACACTTTGACTTGGGCTGTGAGCCACAGCAACATTAAAACCACTCTAGCAACCACATTACCCTGGCAACCACCCAAAGTGAGTGTTTACTTCTTATCTACCTTCGAAGGCTACAAAGTGAAAGCAAGATGCTTCACACTAGGGAAAGGAAGCTATCCTGTTGGTTTAACCATTGTAAGCTGATATGATCATGACTGTGAGCTAGTGTGCAAAGCATGGACATGTGCTCACAATTGTTCACAAACATGCCCAAGTACAAATGTAAAATGTCAAACAAAGACACTCTTTGGCTGTACTTGGGAATCGTATTCCCTCATTCGACCTATACCACACAGTTGAAAATGAACACATAAGGCTTCCATGCAGACTTGACTGGGCCATCTGTTTGGTCCTCCCAGTGCAAAACCCCAGAACCCGCCTCTAAGTGCTCATTCTAAGCTGGAATTAGACCTGGCGTCTGGGGTGGCGCAGCCACAGCGAGGAGGAAGGAAAGCCAGTGACTGAAAAGCAATTAATTACTAAAACAAGAAGAACCAAAAAATCACTAAACCCTCAATCACAGATTGTTGAGGAGTCTGTCAGTCAAGTTTTACAGGAGATTCAAGGGCTGTCCCGAAGGACCTGGAGTCATCCGCCAAATAAGCCTGTAAAGCTGGCACCTTAGATGGTACCGCAAGCCTCATTTAGTCTCCTTCCATCAACAGCACATGGCCATGGTCAAAACGACTGTCACAAGCTGGCAGACCACAGGTGATAAGCGGGATCTGCTGGAATAATTCCCAGCACAGACGATGAGAAAGAAATGAATGATATGAATGAGTGAAACAATTGAAAAGATGGAGAGAGGAGTGTGAGTTAGGCAATGACTGGCTTATTATCTGAATGGGTCTTTGATACGACCAAATAATACATGTTAAAGTCAACAAAATGAAAAAAAAATAATAAAGTAAATAATAATAATAACAACAATATTCAGTAAGAAAAAAAATATATGCATCAGAAATTGGGTTTTGGAATTAGGGTCTGTTAGTTGTAAAAAAAAAAAAAAATATATATATATATATATATATATATATATATGTTTTACTTTTGAAATAAGTCACTCTAAATCCATTTATTTAATTAAAATACAGTACCAGTAACATTGCAACATTTTGTGAAAATATGTATTGTAATACATTTTAAAATATCATTTATTTCTGCATTTTTAACATCAATGCTATGCTTATATTTTTCAGTGTCGTGATTCTTCAGAAATCATTCTAATATGCTGATTTCAAGCTCAATAAATGTTAATATTTTGGTTTAAACTGAAACATGTGTTTCAGATTTTGAAAGTTAAAAATAACAGCTTGTTTTTTAAATTATACATTTTGTGTGACATTGCAAGTCTTTTATTTTGCTAAGATTATTTTGTTAATAATTTAGCACTGGATATTTGTAGTCGCTTTAACATAGCGATGGCAACACCAAGGTCAACATCAATGTTCGATTTCCCAGCGAATGCATAAACTGATTAAATGATGCATAGAGGATATCCTGTAAAATTTGTATAGCAATAACATAACTTGTGGTATATTGGTTTTATATAAAAATAATTTATTTAATGTAATGTTTGTGAGAAATCTGAAACATTTTGACTTGCTTGTAACTTGAACATTTCCTTGTGAGAAGGAAAGTGTTCCTCGCTATAGCAGTTGACATTTATTGTTGTTGTTGTTGTTTTTTTTGTTTTTTTGTATACTCAGAGAAGACTGTTGTTGAATTTTCTAAGCCGTATGAGGTGTCACCTTGGATCACCTTCAAATGAGATGACTGGCCTGATCGATCTCTTTCACGCTCTCTGACGAATCAATAGTTTTCTCTCCAGACTACTAAGGCACACAGTTCAGAGTAGCGAGAAAGATTCAGTGTTGCCTTTTCTCTTTTTTTGTTTGTTTTGACTGCTTCTTGGGAAGAAATAGTTGAGGTGGCAGGAAATTCTGATGCTCTCTGATAATGCCTTGTGTTCCATCAAAAAAGCGGGCGAGAGAAAGACATACGGCTTGAAAAGAAACAAATCACTTTCCTGATAAGGTACAACTCACTTCTTTTATTATTCCCCATATGCAGAGAAGTCAGCGTGGCAGACGAAGACAAAGTAATTGGTTACAAATACCACTCTACTCAAACCCAGGGCCTTGTGTGAACAACACTACAAGTACAAGCTAAGCGTCAGTGTCCCTTTAAAGTGCCCCTTAAATAAAAAAAAATAAAAAAAAAAATAAATAAATTATATATATATATATATATAAAAAATTTAAAAGTTTTTTTTTTGGCTTTGCATGCATGTCGACCTGTTGTTTGGGACTCCCAAAACCAAAATATGAACCTTTCATGAGGGTGCTTTAAAAAAATTATATAGATGTGCAAGGCAATATTTCACCTGTTATGTTTATGCAGTTAAGTGCACTTTTAACTTTTATGTATAAATACTACTTAACCGAGATTTGTAATTTGTAAAAAAAAAATAATAATACAATTAAGCATCCAGTGACAGAAATTGCATACACCAAAAATTGACTGAATATGCTTTCCATCTTCAAAGTTTGAGTTTTGTCCAATGAATTTCAGTCCAACATATCACATATGATGGGGATATGAAAATGCCCTGCATATTAGGAATGACCCAGATTTTTCTGAAGGACTGGGAGCTTTGATTCCATCCATTTTTCTCGGCCTTCCAAGTGAAGGAACAGGCCATAACGTTCCAGCTGTCGTCTATTTGTCAGGACATAAAATGAAATCATTAGATGGAGGTGAATGTAAGACGAGATGCACAACATGCATCTGTGCTCATGTAAAACATGTCAAAGTAATAACCGTTGCACACGGCAGCAGATGCATTTACGACAGAACTGTTCTCAAGAACATTACGTTCACATAAAGTTGAAGTATGCTGACATTCTGTCCTCCAACCGTCCGTGAACTATGCAGGTAAAGATTTCACACAAGGGTTTGAGATTGTGATAGGGGTGGTTGAATAAACTCCTTCTCAATCCTTAGGTATTTTCTGTGTGTCATTAGATACATGCTACTTGCTGTGTCCATATAGTTGAACATAAATGGTGTCAAGTGCACACTTTGTACAGCTTGCATCCTGAGCACAGTGTGGGCAGTGCAGAATTAACAATGAGAGACTTCAAGGCAGGAAAGTTGTGGATAGACTGCAAATATTATATGGAAATATACCTTTTTAAAAGAGCACATGTGGAAGTATGTAAGCATTTCAAAGAAGAAGGGCCTTTAGCGCCTCTTTTAACAAGAAACTTTGATATCGCTATGCAAAAGTTTCTTGTGGTTCGTCTGGTGAAACTTCACAAAAGGTTGTATTCAATGGGGATAAGAAGTATTTTTGAACAATACCAGCAACACATTTGAAGTGGAGAAGTCAGAATAATAAGAAAGTGGAACTGAAAATAATAGGCTACTGTAATATTTTGTCACAATGTTTCAGCTCATTGGCTTTCATCAGGCCTAAAGGCTGCAAATTCAAAGAGACTCATTTAAATACAAAGGATATACAATGTATGCTTTCAAACAATAGTAAAGTCAGATAGTTTAGCATCCACCAATCACATAACATAGGTCTGCTGGAGGTAACGAATTACAATTACTCATGTTACTGTAATAATTACTTTTTTTTTTTTGCATACTTGCATTTTTCAATTGATATTCAAACCTTTTGAGGCATTTCAGTAGACAATAAAGATAGCCAATCGTAAACGGACCAATAAAAGCAGTGATATCTAAACCAGGAAGAGCCTTTTAACCGGAGCTACTTCTCTACGTTTATATCTATGGCGATTCATGTATCACTCCGCAACGGTGACGGTAAGCAATTATTATAAGTGTAAAATAGAGATTCGGGATAAGACAGATCAGCGGCTTGATAGCAGAAGTCATAATGCACATTTCGCAAATTTTGAACAAATAAAAAGTTACATATTGCTGCTTTAAGCCAACGAGCACTACTGTGTGTTTTGGTGCATGAATATACACGTGCTGCGTCTCGCTCTCTTCTCGCATCCGCGTCCTACAGTCTGCATGTCCACACGGGATCGCAGGTGTTCCGCGAACTGTACTTTTAATAATTCCCGTGCAAATGTGAATAAAACTGGCTGCGAAGTCTCAAATAGGAGCTAACACACAAAAATGAACTGTCCTCACAATCCGATATTGCTCGTGCGCGCTCAGACTGTGTGCAGGCACCATGTCTCTGTGGAAAAGCTACTTGTATTGGCTGTAAGTGAAACTGACCAGAAAGTCTTTTAATCAAACTTTAATTTCTTTACAATGTATGTAAGTATGCTAGAAACGTTTTGGAATGGGATATTTGTTTGATTTGTACATATAAATATCCTAATCTAACTGCATCATTACATTGTACAGACATTAGGTCAAAGCCATTTGATATTTCATTTATCTAAAGCAATTTAAATGACCAAATACCTCAACTAAATTGAGGCCGTTTGTTTTACAATTTTATTACGGTCTTTTTTTTTTTGGTAAATTCAGTTCAGATTGAAATCAAATTTTAAATGTGATGAAGAATTAATTAGAAATTTTTTTTGCTATCTGGCCATCTTGTATTTCAGTATAAAGACTATAATTTTTTCAGTATTGTATGACAGTGTGGACGTATATATTAGCACAGTGTAGTGTTCAGATAGTCTTAACCACTACCATCCAACCGTGCCAACAGAAGCCAGCAAGGTTTTTAGAGCTTTATATATGAAAACCTTTTCTTTTTTTTGTAAGGTAACTAGTACTCCGAGTACTTTTTGAGAAGAGTAATTAGTTTTTTTACGCAAGTACTGTTTTGACACCGGTACTTTTACTTGTAATTGAGTAGTATTTCAGCAATGTAACAGTAGTTGTAATTGAGTACAAATTTTAAGTACTCTTTTCACCACAGCAGATAAATCATCATACACAATATTCATCTTTTCAGTTCTACTTTATGATTTTTCTGAATTATTTTTTTCCACTTGCTGGCATTGCTCTATATATATATATATATATATATATATATATATATTTAACAAAATACATATTAATGTGCTGCTCCTCTGTTTCCACACTTTGAATTTATCTTAAAAAAATGTATATTGACAATGCATTCATTGTTTAGAACATTATCTATAAAATATATTTCTCAGCATCTTCAATATAACTTCTCCATAAAAATAATTCATTTATTTAATTAATTAATGAAAGCATTCCAATTTAGTTTTCTTCAACAAAAACTAATAATTTGGGTTCAAAATGCTTGTTCTACAGATAATAAAATACTGTGACTGAAATTTGATCTGCATATTCTGTGCTTTATGTTGTTACGAAGAAAGTCTAAACTTAAATTACTGGGTTCTAAAAACTAAAAGAAAAAATATAAACATTATATTTATATATATATATTGACAAAGCCATCTTAAATGTAACAATTTTTATTGTAACTATTATTACATGATGACAGATTCTTATGTAAATGCTACATAAAACATAAAATAGTTATGAATTCCCATTAAAACAGCATTTCCGTGCCTATTCTCATGTTAAAAGTCTATTGATGTTTAGGTTGTTTTACTCAAAGCAAAAAAAAACACTAAAAAGAGACCAGTTTGTGGCATTGTCAAGGTGCAAGTTGTCACAAAAAAAAAAAAATATAGAAAGAATAAAAATGCAACAGAACATTTGTTAGGAGTTACCTTCAAAACTAGCAATCTGTTTATAGTGCAACTTGCATGACATGAGTATTTATTAAGTGCCATAACTGAATACCCTCCAAAACTTGACAGTTGTAAAGCTTAATATTGGCTGTATATCCATCTCTTTTCACAATCAGACTACCATTCAGTGTGGGTTACATCCACAGGAGACTGGACATGATGCACACGTCAAAACACTCTGTGCAAAAGATTCACTTCCTCATATTCACAAATAAACCGATTTACACATCTGCCAGAAGTCTGCTGTCAGCAGTGTCAGCATATTGTCGAACTAAATTAGAATGAAGTGTGCTAAATTTACTAAAGGCAAGAAAACGGCTTGATTGTATTTGTAGTAAGTCATTGTATTACTGTAGATAATTAGTTTAGTAGTTAGAGTTTTGATTTACAAAAAGCCGATAAGCTCATAATCTCTGTAATGTAGTGACATTCATGTTGTTGATTCAATGCTAGACTCATGAAGTCTGTATTGCAGTGATATGTCCCTCTGTTAATTTCTGGCACTGGTGTCAATGTTCTCAGATCTAATTAACAATCACCGAACCGGATTTGCATGAAGCCAGTAGCGATCTAGAGGGTGAAGATACTGACGCAAAGGTCACATGTTTGATCCCAGAAAATAAGTACATTGTACCACTTGTGCTCATATTGCAAAACACTTGCTGATATTGAGGTAGATACAGGTAAGGTTAGGGACAGGTTTAGTAGTATGGGGATGTTTACAGGTGGGTTAAGGTGTAAGGGATGGGTCAACAGTGTTTTACAGATTTAATTATTTTTTTTTAATATAAAATACAACGAAGAACCTTCTGCATAAATGTCAGTATTTGGTTTGGTTTTGCTTTAATGACAGAGCATTTGAGCTCACGTCAACAAATCGCTGTGTCCATGTTCTCCAACATCAATCTCTCTTTAACATACATCATTATGATTTTATTTATGTATTTATTCGTCTTATATGCTCACCAAAGCTGGATTATTATTATTATTATTTTTTTTTTTACAATTACAATTTTATCATTTATTTATGATAGGGGAATCACTGACTTAATGTTTAGCGTCTTAATGGTGCCAGAATGTGTCTGAAATTAAATGATACATCGGTGATCTCCAATGTAAACTGTACCCTGGAGAAAACCACTTACAGGCCACGACCTCAGTATGTCAACAACATATTCTGAGTGCACCTTTAGGGCTTTCCTGATTTATCCGAGGAACATATCTGTGGAGATCATGGATTTACGTAACGATAGCTTTGCTTTGAGGGGTCATAAGGGCTATTTTCTGGGAATCAGACGAGCATTTTCAGGTTTAGACCCTGATATGAGCACCGTACGTGTCTGTGACGGTTCCACCTCCTCCGGGCCAAGCATGCTGGCGTTATCTCTCTTCGGTCTGCCATTACTGAGAGGTAATTGTGTTTCTCCTCACTAAATCTGTGGGGGCTCGGTATACACCTGTTGTGAGGATTCAATGGCATTGATTTTTCACACTAGGCTGTAAAACCTGTCTGTCACTAACAGCGCAATCTTGATCTCCACGGGGAGGGAGGAGCGCCCGTGTCATTCCTCTGACCCAAGAAACACTCTCTTTCTGTGTTTTTCCATCACTGTAGAGGTTCAGACAACAGGTGGGTAGACGTTCTTACCTTTGTGCCTCCTACGAATCCATTTGCGGAGCCCTTAAAGATCTCTTTAGTAAGCGGGTTGCTGTGGACACAGTTAACTTGATTGACAAAAGTTTGTGATGACAGCTGCGCCCTCCAATGCCACTGTAAAATATCCAGCTTTTGTTTTGTCAGACAAGCTGTATTGTAAAGGCTGATAAACTATCCAGTGTAGAAAAAGGTTGGTGTTACATTAGTTTTAAGCAGCTTAAGATATTAGAAAGCAAGAACTTACGTTGATATTGTTTGGTGGTGAGGTTGTCCATGTTTAGGTTGATCGATGTTGGTGAACATCATGATGACATAAATATATATATTTTTTTATTCAGGAATAATGTATGTTTGATTGCAATGTTTTGTAAAAGCTATGTTTCAACCACTGAAATGTCACCACTAGGGTGATTATTGTTCAACTGGGAGATTTCGCCCCCATATCAGTCAGATATTTATTTATATACAGATATATATTTTATAAGTAAAATAAAATAACCTAAACCTTTTTTAAGTACCTTTAAGTAATATTTTTTCTATTTAATCACACACACACACACACATATATATATATATATATATAT
>JAUMHQ010000069.1:16407942-16418374 GCA_032361165.1 Enteromius paludinosus
CCAGCCAGGCAAGCCGCTCCAGACCACCTTTGATCGTATGCTGTAGCCAGCTCTACCCCCAGCCAATCAGAATCTAGCCAACCCAGCCGATAGATGGACAATTACAGCGCTCCGCGAGACCCTGGCTAAAGCTGGAGTTAGCTTCAAAAGGAAGTCTACCAAAGCAGACCTTCTCATGCTTTTTCTTCAGCACCAGCCAGAAAGCGCGCCAGCTCCAGCCGCCCGCCGCACTTCTTCCAGCCACACCCCTTCTGCGAGTGCCAGGAAAGCCTCGAATCCTCCTGCAAACTGGAATCCCTCGCCGGATCCATCTCACCTGCCCTCCCAAACCGGGCCCGCCGCTCAGCCGACCGCTTGCTCAGTCGGCTCCCAGCAAGCTTCCCTGCAACAGCAAGCCTTTCAGGAGCAGCACCTCTGGCCTGCTCCGCCACTATTTCCAAGTGGAATCACCCAGCCCCAGGATCCTCCCACTGCCCAAGGACCCAACCAGCCACTCAGCTTTCCTACTGCTCCCTCCGATCTGGGTCCTCCTTTCACGCAGCCGCCTCTTTCAGCCACCCCATCCTCTCTCGACCCTCTTTCCTATCTTTCCTTCTACACTCTCCCCTCCACTTCTGCTGCAACCTCCGCAGCTCAAACCCCCTGTCAAACTGCACCTTTCTCTCTCTACTCTGCTAAGCCCCTCCCATTGCCAGCAAACGCAATCGCTGCAGAGCCTACTCTCGTCCCTCCCGCCATCAGAGCCCAGATCTTATCAGAAATTTAAGGCCTTGGCCCCGGACGCAGAAGCCCTGCCAATGCCAGTTCCTCCCTATTCGCTGCTTACGTTCCCATGAATCAATTCAATTCAATTCAAATTTATTTGTATAAATATACATTTATACAAATAAATGTTTTCATCATACATATCATTGCAAAGCAGCTTTACACCAAAGTAATGTTGTACAGTATATGTAGTAGTAGTTTGTACATGTACATATGGCATATATTTGAGGTAAAGATCAATTAATGACATAATCGAACAGACAAGGAACATTATAAATTAGTAGCAGACTTCACCCTTTGAGATACCTGTTTGAAGCTTCCCTTGACTCGATTTTGTCCGCTGTAGCACCTAGAACTCTTCTTTCGTACCTCACTGCTTGGAAATCCTTTAAAGCTTTTCATCTGCAATTTAACATTCCTTTTCCTGACTTTTCCTTGCTAACCATAACATCCTACATATACTTTCTTAATTCAGCAAAAAATATGCAAATTGGTACTAACAAAGGGTATCCAAGCGGGTTACAGTTTCTGCATAAATACATTTTTCAGCGGCCCAGCCAAACACCTTGCCAGTTCACAAACCGCTCTTTTACTTAAAGGTATTCAAAAATTAAATCCTCCCAAACCCGACGCCAGATTACCAATCACTTTGGAAGTATTATCAATTTGCATCCATAAAATTCACTCTGGCTATCATTCAGTGCACACCGATCGTACCCTCGACGCAATGTTTATTTTAGCGTTCTTCGGATTTCTTAGATGTTCTGAATTTACAGTCAATTCTAATTTCGACCCAAAAGTCTTCAAACGCCTTTCAAAAATATATCAGATCAGATAAAACATGCATTCAAAAAGCCCTTCAAATGCTCGCCTTTCAGCCAAGCCCAGCCTACAGCTTGCCCCAAACCACGGGTCTAGATCCAAGAAACCTGCCGCTCCTAGCATCCCAGCCGCTGCTTGGGCATTTCCAGGCTAACTCCTACCTCAGCCCAGCGCCTGCTCAGCCGCAGCTATCCCCCTCTCCCCCAACTCCATACCCCCTTATCCTCCCTGCCCCTCCTCCTCCTCAGCCTTTTCACGCCTTTTTCTTTACTCACTCTCAAATCTAAACATTCTTATTCAACAGGTCTTCTCTTATCCCGCTTCTGTCCCTATCATCCCCGTTGCCGCTCGCGCAGGCCTTCTTTTCGGCCTTTTCTGCCTGCTCCCCACAGCCTCTCTCTGGCTGTTTTCCTGCCGCCCGGCCTCTCTCAGGCCTGCTCTGAATGCCACCCCCAGCCTCTCTCTGGCCTTGCTCCGGCCGTTTTCCTGCTGTTCGGCCTCTCTCTGGCCTCGCACTGCATCGGCCTCTTTGGTTGTTTTGCCTGCTGCTCGGCCTGTCTTAGGCCTATGCTGCCTGCCGCCACGGTCTCTCTCTGGCCGTTTTCCTGCCGCTCTGCCTCTCTCTGGCCTCACACTGCCTCGGCCTCTTTGGCCATATCTTCCACCGCCAGGCCTCTTTCAGGCCCGCTCTTTTATTTTTGTCTCCCCCTAGGGCGCCAGCTCCCGTCCCTTCCGTTCTGGTCGGGGGTCCATAAAGGCGATAGTCAGGGGGATTTGGGTCCCGCCGGAGATGGTCTTTTCTATACCCCGACCCCAACGGTGGGGCCTCTACGCTCTCAACCAGAGGTCCTCCAGCAGGGGCGGGTGCCCCTTCTAACCACCCGTTCCGTGTCCAGCTCAATCAGGCTTTTTTGGGGGGCTTGTTTGGAGCTTTTTGGGGGACATGTGGGGTCCAGGCCGTGCTCCGAGCATCTGTTAACGCTAGCCTCCTAGGGGTAAACCTCCTAGGGCTCGGGCACCGCCGGGCTCCCTGCCTGTCCTCCGGACAGTCCGCCAAACAAGCTATCTTATCGCAGAGGAAGTGGGGAACTAGTGAAATTATATATATATATATATATATATATATATATTTAATACTGAAATTGTGGTGATTAAGCATTTAGAGGTTGAGACAGAGAGAAATTATACACTGCACACTCTTTAAAGTAAAATGAAAAATAGTAAGTGAAAGAAAAAAATACATTAAGCAATAATATAAATGTGAAATTAACTATCAAAAGTTTGGGCTCAGTAACTTTTCAACTACTATTTCTTATTATTTTTATTACTTTGGAAAATAATACTTTTATTCTGCAAGGACGCAAAATATTACTCAGAAATGCCAGTAAAGAAAACTATAATATATATATATAATATAAACATATTTTCAAATTGGTACTTAAATAAAAAAATACAGAAAAAAATGAACATAAAAAAATAAATTGCACTTTCAACCACAAAAATGTTAAACGACACAACGATTTATAACATTGATAATGACATTATGTCTTCTTCTTGAGTACAATATTAGTCAGAAGATAAGACAAAAATTCCTTTGCCAATGTAGGAATAAATTACATTTTATTAGGATTAATTACACCCGAACTTTTGAGTGGTACATGTAGTATTTCTTTATTGTATTATTTTTTTTATTTGAGTATTTTTATAATTGTTGAATCCCAAGCATATTTCATATTATGGCAGTAAAATGGGCAGATAATTGGATTTTATTTTTATACTTTATATACATAATATACAGCAGATTCGTAATAATTTGTAAAAGTTTGCTTTTTCATGCATTCCAATTGATCTCCATCAAGCTGCAGTTGGTTTCTTGACTCAGTATTTTTTAAATGATTTGCAATATGCAAATAAACTCCACATGTTACATGGATTTTTGAGGTCATGGCGGAACATAGTCATGTGATATATATCTGACTACATTTATTCATTTATTCATTTAGCAGACGCTTTTATCCAAAGCGTCTGAATATCAGACTAATCAGTGTCCAGTTTCCCAGTCTGGACCCACCTGAGCTCATTCTGATATTCAGCAGCAGCCCTCTGCCTGTGAAGAGTGGTACAGGCTTGTCAGGAGCCATATACTGTATAATAGAGCTGCATAAAAATCAGTGAACATACTATGTTTTTCTGCCCCTGAATCATTGGAATGTAACAGTCTGTCTGCACCCGCAGCAATTTGAGGGTCGACTGTGAATCTTTTGTGTGGCAAATAAGCGGTGCAGTGGCCCATAATTAAACAAGTGTCTTCTCAGTTTATACAGAGCGTGTGTGTGTATTCTCTCCCTCGCTCAAGTTCGGTTTGCCACGTTCACCCTCCGCCAACACAAGAGCCGCTGAGCTCTGTGAGTACTGTCAGTGCTGCCAGGCTGATGGCTTCATTCACGAGGAGGTTTGTCTCTGTCTCTCTGTCTTTCAGCCGTTCTCTCTCACCTTCAAATATTCAATTAGCAGACGCTTTGCAGTCGTTCTCTAGTTTGGGGGTGAAGCCAAGGTCAGCGTGTCATTTCATGCATGTTGAGTTTGAGTTATAGAGTTATTAATCACCTCAACTGATTCCTGATGGTAATACCACTATTTAAATGAACAAAGTGAGAAGGTGAAAGTGGGATCCAAAGAGAAAAATGGGTGTTCGAGGGAGAATGGATGGGTTTTCCCGTTTGCTAATGGAAAGCTATCTTACACACATTTAAGCATGAACAATCACTGATCAAATTCAATCAGGCTGTTTGAGCTGCAAATCTCCTGATATCCAACATGAATCGCTGGCGGAGTGAAGAACAGATTAATTTTCAAACTCTGAGCTTAAATATGCTTAAACAGTAAAACTTAAAAGTGAGCGGTGCCTTGGCCTAGTGCTTCAGACACGTTGAGCTGTGGTGGTCACTTTGGCAACACGGGTTTAAATAATCCCATTAGAATGAACAGCTTGTGTCATTTAATTTCCCTTTCTTATTTATATTTCCTGTCATTATTCACAGTTTTTAATGAAATGAAATTACAATTAATTAATAAATGTATGAATGAATGAAGACATGAATGAAGATCAGTTTTAACAATTTTCTTCTTTTGATTACAGTGGATGATATGGTTGAAATATCTCAAGCTCATTTCTGACGTTTATGCGAAATGTTTGTATCTGACTGTCGGTCGGTGATGCCTCAGGTTTTTATAAATGTCATTAAACAATTCCCTTTTGAAATGTTCGAAGCACTTTTAATTAAGTTTTGTGATAGGCGCCATATTGCACAAGCTAATTGTTTGCAATATGGCATGTGGAGTGAGCGGATGGATTGTGATACTTAATGTGTGTCAGCGTGGCTTTGAAAGGCAGATGCGCTTGTAAACAGTTTGACTCAAATTGAAGTTTGCTGGCTGGTGTAGTAGTAATTTTATAAGTATAAGCACATTTGTGCACCGGACATATGACAGAATTTACGATGTCAGTTTTCTTGAAAGGAATTATAGGCAGATAAAGACAGAAAGGACGTGTTTCTTTTTGCAGTTGATTGGTTTTTATGTAACAGGTGGCGTTTTGTTGGTAGTTTTGTTCACATTATTCTGCCCCATCATAATCGTCTGTTCTCGTGGGGCACATAGATTGGCATCTGTGATTTCTTGAGATAGGCCTACGGGATTTTCTTACGGCAATCAGCAGCAGTAGCTATAGGATGTTACAATGGAGGATATGCATTTGCGATATGCATCGTGAATGACACTGTTCGTAGAACTGTGAATTAAAAATAAACTGTATTCTAATAAATCAATCTACTGTATAATAACCAATACATTCAAAAAGATAAAAAAAAAAGGGGGAAATCACCCATTTTACCATCTTTTTTTACTAGTGCATTTTTTGGAAGTGCTTAAAGTTATAATTTAGGCTACCCAGAAATTAAAATGTACTCATGCTCAGGCTACACCATCATCAGAAAAGAGGAAGAAATTTTGCCTTGCATCATTTGCTCATCATTGAATCCTCTGCAGTGAATGGGTGCCTTCAGAATGAGACTAAAACTAAAACCTCACAAGTAATTCAAAACACTCCTGTTAACATCCTGTGAATGGCAAGGCTGTGTGTTTATTGGAAATCCACTATTCATGTGTTTTAACACTTGTGGTTGAAATATAAGTTCAAAATAATACTTCATCCATTGAAGAAGTTTTCCTCCCTCATTAAAATACATCACTTTGGAGCTGTTTTGAATGGCTTTAACTTAACGGTGCTTGATCTGCACGTAATTCTCTCCTGATTCAGACATTTTCATTGGAGAAAGCATTATTATTCACATGAGACTTGTATTTTTGCAGGAAGCAACATTTTAAAGAGAAAACTTGATAAATTTGTTAAGAACTAACAATCAGCTTTTTCCATACTTTTGCTGTACTTGCACCAGTAATTTCCTATGCTCCGGTGGTCTTGATTGGCACTTCCTGCATAAGCATCATGTGCTTGGCAGTAGGTGCATGAATTATCATACTAATCCAGAGCACAGGCTGTGCTTCTTTATGGTCATCACACCTTCACGAGCACAACTGCCAGCATTTCTGTGTGTCCATTATTAACATAATCCAGTAGTTCTGCTCTGCCATTGTGGCGTAATTGGTTTGAACAGGCGTCGTCACTCCCCCTCGCTCTCTCTCCTGGGTTGCCCACACATTGCTATGATGGGCAGCGTTAGCCTTGAGAGGCTGGAGGGAAGCAAGCTAATGTAATGTAATTTAGACCTGCTTGTCGGTCCCGGCGACACCTACATCCATCAATGTCAAGCAACAACACGTCAATACTGGCCTCAAGGTTTGGCTGCATAACAAACTTTAACGTCTCACTTAGGTGTTTCCAGACATTTTGGGGGAGAGGGGAGAAGTGACTTAAGGGGAAGTGACAAGGTAACACTCCCTCTGAAACCTTCTTGATGTGCGAGAGATCAGGGCAGTGTGGTTCAGTTTTAATGCAGATTATCCAGCTCACGCGTAGTTATAAGTTAGTGTTTGTAAAGTGGATAGTACTTATAATTTCTGATAATAGATCTGCATTCTGATGCTTTGTTGCATTGCAGAGATCTTGCAAAAAATGCTCCAGTACTGATTTTATTTATAACTTTGTAAAACAATATATATATTTTACAGTTTTTTACAGTGATTTTACCACAGCTAAGGGATTGTCTTTTGTCTTACATTGATTTATTATATCAAGTTTTATTATACAAGTCTGAAAATATTTATTGTATCAGTCCAAGAGAAAAACATTTTTTTTTTTCCCTGTTCTTGTCAGTATGGGTCAGAATAAAAATATCAATTTATATTAAGCTATTTTTCCCCATATCTATTGATGCTAGACTGAAGTTTGTGTTTATAGCCAGGTTGAAATTCAAACCTTTAGAGCGCTAAGCTACTCGTGGTTTAAACATCTTATAGGTTCTTGTATATCAAAGTGTATGCGGAAAATAAGTAAATAATGCAAGATTTATATCAAAAGCATCTATTTATATGCCTGTTTGACTTTCTGTAAATTCAAATAAATTTTGTACGTGTGTGTTTCCTAGATGTTAAAGCCACAATCGTTGCCTTGCCATTTTCTGTGGTTTATAAGACATTTTATTCACTGGCTGACTTGGCTATCCAAAATAGAATATCCTAGTAACTCAAACAATTACTTTACTAAAATGTAAAGGCTTATAGCTTGTTTGAGCCTATAATCCGATGAGAGAGATAACTTATTAATATAAATTTCTTAAAGAGAGGCAAGCGGGGCTATTATTGGGAATCAAGGAGAGAGGTAGAAAAGGTTCCTGTGACTCCTTAGTTGATCTCAAAGTGACATCTGTGACTCTAATGAGCTCATCAGGCCATGAAAGTGGGGAAAAAACACATCAAAGGCCTCACCTGGCTTTCATCATGAGGGAAGCTGTGGCGATTAAGCAAACCCAGTCAATTAAAGGAAATTACTGCTCGTTCTTGTTAAGTTCTCTCTGAAGTCTTATGACTGTTAAAATAAATAAAATTGAATAAATATACCAACTTGCATAAATAATCGTGTAGCTCAAATAATGGAGCATGGTGCTAGACAATCCAAGGTCATTGGTTGGATTCCCAGGGAATTCATAAAATGACTAAATGTATGCTGTTTGGAGAAAACACGTTTGCCAAATATGCAAATCTAGCTAAATTTGATTAGGTTTAATTGTATAGTGCTTTTCACAATAAATATTGTTTCAGAGCAGCTGTACAACTTAATGATTGCAATATAGGGATAAAATGTTCTTTAGTTTAGGAAAAATATCATCCGGCATCATCTAAACTCAAACTAGAGTTGGCTTAATGAACTATAAACTGTAGTTCAAATTACTAAATATAACTTTCATTGTAGTTTTCATAGAATCCAAAACAACTCAAACTAGCAACATTTTTTTTTTTCTTTTTTTTTTTAAGTGCCCCTATTATGAGTAATGAAAGGTTCATATTTTGGTTTTGGAAGCCAAACAACAGGTTGACATGCATGCAAGGTCAAAAAACACTTTCATTTAATATGCATTTCACAGGTTCACACTTCCTCATTAATTATCAAATAATATATGCGTGTTTGGCGTGCTGTCCAAAGAGAGGGCTGGGAGCTAGGTGGACTCAGAGCCCTAGCGATTTTAACCCCGAGTGCCAAAACCCCATCAATGAGAAAACAAAAACCTTGGGGCCAGTTCTCCTCTGGCCGGACGCCCAGCACCTAATTTCCAGTTCAATATTAAGCACATGTCAGATTGTGCAAAGGACTTGTAGTGTGTGTGTATTTGTGTCCATTTGGTTCCGGTGATCTGTCCACGGAGCTCATCTAGCTGTTCAGGGGCCTGTTCCATAAAACAAGTTTACCAAATAAACCAGGTTTATTTTAGTTAGTCTGACTTATTGCAAGTTCATTTGCTTTAAAATAAGTCATACTATCTGCCATAAGCCTGGCTTATTTGGTAAACTTGTTTTATGGATGTCCCCTGGTCTCTGATGAAGATCATCTCTTTGTGCTGATCCACCATCTGATCTGGATACGGACTGAGAAACAGAATAAGAAAGAGACAGACTAATATTAGTGTAGATGGTCTAGGTCTAGAGGTGGTGTAAGGGCGGAGAGATGCAAAGAACGAGATGCCAGAGAAGGGGAGTTTGCTCTATTTAAAGGAAAACCTCTTAGCTCTGATAGGATGATTGGATAATAGGCTGATTGGGGAACGAGGCGTCACGCGTGGCAATATGATAATGTTTCATTTTGACGTCAATGTGAAAAGGCCTTGGGACTCATTTAAAAAAACGACCTGTTTCAATGATTTAGAGTCTACTTTTTCTTTCGAGAGACCATAACTTCATACACAGTGCACAACTTTGCAGGATGATTTTATTCACTTAGAACTGTGTTACGTACTGCATGAAATCCATACTGCTGCATTTTAATAATTTACAATTTATACATTTGGCAGAGGCTTTCATTCAGATGGACTAATTAAACTAAATAGCTCTCAAGGTAAACTTTTAATAATTTCTTGCATTTGCTGGGAGTCAAACTCATGAACTGGATGCCCTACTGTTAGCTACAGGATTTGTTAAGAAATATTTTCTTATAATTTTCTAAGTCAATTCTTATTTATTCACTTGAACGCCGTCATGTCGTTTTTGTAATTCTGGGTGAGCTGCACTTTTAAAGCCTTCAAAAGTTCATAATTGTGAAACATGAGTTTAGTTGGGTCCCATCTCGGAGTGTTTCCATCCATCCTTCTTTCCTCCTCATCTTGCCTGTCATTCTGCAACTTCCTGCTACCTTCTTTTTTTCCTTCCACCTTGAACTTGTTCCATGGCCCACACGGCAGTGGGAAGCAGATTAATGCCCGCTCTTTGAAATCTCAGTCACATCGTAGCCGCTTTCCTGCCTTCTCCCAGTCGCTAACATAAATCACGCGTTTCCCATCTGTCAGCACTGACTAATGTCCACTGCCAGCTTTCCGACCGGATCCTTTACCTGACTGCAGCTCCAGTACAGAGCTAAAGAGAGCAGGTGTTAGTAGGCATCTACAGGACAATTAACACGGCAATGGAAAGTTAAAGTGATAGCTCACTCAATCAATAAATCACCCTTAAGCCATTACAGAACTCTACTGTGTTTCATGTTTTCATATTGGTATATTGTTTTGTATGAACATTTTTGTTTGTGTGTTTTGGTGGAGGGGTGAGATCATGTTGATTTTAGAGTCTCGCCTGCTTTAACTTTAACTCTTTTATTTTATTTTGTTATTAAATCTATAATCTTAATAATTTATCATTTTATGCATATATATATATAATTTTATCATTTACACCTTATCCAAAAAAGTGTAATGCATTATATTTTTTGTTATGCATAAATTTAGTTACACAAATAATTAAATAATTACAAAAATGATGGGGTTTTTCATATGTGATACGATCAGTTTATTTATGTGTTTATTGAAATGAAAATTCTCATCTTCCATGAGTATTATTTATTTTAGTATTTATTTTTTATTAAGTATTATTTAGTATTATTTAGTTTTATTTTTTAATAATGTTTAATGTATATTTGTTAATGTACTCTTTAATAAAAACATTTAAAATGTATTTTCCCCAAGTTTATACTTACAGTATTCCAAGCAAGTATCCTAAATTACATTTCTATTTATTTTATACACTTTAGTTGCTCAAGAAAGTTCAATAATTACAAACCTGATCTTGTTTTGTTTTTTTATGTGATCAGTATTTATTTATTTTGTCATGTTTTTGTGTTTTTTAA
>JAUMHQ010000069.1:16443978-16467462 GCA_032361165.1 Enteromius paludinosus
TAGGCTACTATATTTCTAAATATCCTATCGCTACACTTAATGGCAATATTGCACTGGTCTGTTGGACTTGGTTGAACCAAAATAAACTATATGTATAATGTATTCAGTCATTATTCAATGGTATACTAAAAATCCATATGAAAAAACTTATGAACTCACTGTTCTCAGGTCAAATATTTATATGCGATTAACATGCGATTAATTTGATTAATTAGTAACAAAGCCTCTAATTAATTAGATTTATTTTTTTTTTATCGAGTCCCGGCCCTAATAATTACAGATTATCACGTCTTTTTTTTGTGTTGTGTTGCACCACATTTGTGCATTCTGCATTCGTGATCGGAGAAATGTCAAAAAACAATCACTACTCTACATTTCTCAAAACTGTTTGAAAACTAGGCAGGTTCTTTTAATAAGAAAATATAACTTGCTTACAGAGTCTTATCTATGCACTAACAGCGTGTTATACTCTAAAGAGAAAGGAAAACTTGTATCATATGACCCTTACTAAACGTAATGTAATAAGAAATATTTTATCAGGTGAAATCAATTATATGTGGCAAAGGTTCAATATCTGAAAAATATAATCAGTTCACCAAAGCTGGCAACACAAATGACACCACATGCAGTCGACTTCATCCTCTCTTGTCAGTGCTCTGAGCGATTGTGTTCTGGAAAAGAGAGTCAAGGTTGTCTGTGAGAGTGGGCAAACGGAAGGAAACGTGACAGGCAGGCTCATTTTCCAGCAGGAAGGTGGAGAAAGATTATAAGCTGTACCCCGACTAACCGAGCAATCACTCGCTGCCAGCCACTGACAGCCTTGTTAAATGACAAAAGCTTCATTTACTTGTCAAGAAAAAAAAAATGCATTTCTCTCGCTCTCTCTAGTATTCCTCTCATCTCTGAATAGCAACATTAGGACAGAGATGTTCGGTCTCTTGCTGTCAAATAATCACTGACTAGTGTTTCTAAAACAGTTGAGTCGATCTGCCTTGAAAAACAAGGCCAGAGCACCTTTAAATAAGTAGAAATGAGTAGATCTTGTGTAAACCTTTGATGTGAATTCTCATGAACATGAATTTTTTTTTCCTCCCCGTTGTTTCATGTTCGCTTTGTTTGCTTTGAAACAGTCCTGTCTGATCTAACAGTTGTAGTTTTAATATTTTTATTTTATTAAAATGTTAAAATGTTTAGAGAATAATACATGTCTAATTTAATTTTAAAAAGTATGAACAACTTTTCATATTTTTTTTTTCTTTAACATATACATTATATATATATATATATATATATATATATAGCAATGTCAGTTTAATTTAGTAACCTTCAAGTGATTTTGATTCACTAAACATAAGAATAATTAGTTCAGGAATCTGCATAGTTTTTTTAATTAAATAGAAGTAGCTAGTTAATTAGAGTCCAATTGTGGATTGAAAATTCAAAGTGAAAAGAGAGTAACTAGTTGTAAGTGGTGTTCTACAATAGATGATTGCTAGCTCGTTGCAAAGCAAGCATGTTACGGTTTGTAGATATATTTAGACCTGTATATCTATTCTCAATAAGCCACTGAACTTGAGGTTCCAGTCATTAAAACTAGCTGATATTATAGGGAAAACAGTGTGAATAGGATGTACTATAGATGTAAATCTCCTAACAGCACTACAGATCTTCTGAGCGTGTATGTGCGTGTTTGTGTCCATTCTTCACTCACTGACTGTGACTGTGAATCTAGACCTTTGAGACATGGCTCTCTGCAGCTCTACAGACACTTCATGTCACAGCGAGGGGGCTGCGTCAGCTGCCATTAGCTCTGCTGTCGCTGTGAAGATACCTGGAGCACACAGGTGTATCTGGAGGTGACAGCTTCCCACAAACACCACCTGATAGACTAAAACAGCAGGGGCAGTGCAGAAGGATGGATTAAAGCAGTCTGAGGTCAGGTGAGATCAAGACAAGCATTTTGGCTCAATTACAGATCCTATCACAGCCGTCTCTGAAGACTTTGTATCTAAATATTCCCAACGAGGATAACTTCTGTCACTGCTTGCTATTCTTAACTCCAGCAGATGTGATATCCCTGCATTGCTGGTCACCAGATATGATAAACAGTAGACCTTTTAATGCTTTTCAACATGCTTTTTTTAGCTTGTGAAGAACAATCAACAAACTAGTATAAATCAAAATTGATTAGCATGGACATTTACATCCATAAACATCCATCATTTTATCTATCCATCCATTCATTGTTTTTTCATTCTGTTTTCCATCCATCCGTCCATTCATCAATGGTTCTGTCTGTTGCATTTAGTATTTTTTTCAATCTGCCGTTCCATCCATTCATCCATTGTTCTCTTCTTCCATCAAACTGACCATCCATACACTGTTCTATCTGTTCCATCCATTCTTTTTTGTGATTCATTAATCCATCCATCCATGCATCATTCTGTTGTTCCATCCATTGTTCTAACCTCTTTTTTCACCCATTCTTTTCTTTGATCTGTTGTTTTATCCATTCATCCATCCATCTGTTTGTCCGTCTGTCCACACATCAATCCATCCATCCTTCCATTCGTCCATCCATCAGTTATTCCATCCATCCATCTATCCATCTACTCATCCAGTGTTCCATCCATTGTTCTATCCATTGTTTTGTTCTATCTGCAGTTGCATCCATCCATCAATTAATCTGTCATTCCATCCAGCCATCCATTGTTCTAACTTCTATATGATTGCATTCTTTTGTTTGATCTGCTGTTCCATCCATCCATCCATTGTTCATTCTAGTCTATTCCAATATTCCATCGGAATCAACATTTTTTTGTTAATTCTTTTGCTTTTCTGTTGGTTCATTCTGTTTGAGATCAAAAAGGTTTGACCTTAAAGTCCTCTTAAAGATCTTTATTAGCTTGTTTAAGTGTATTGGACCAGGGTTACAGCCAAAATCTGTTGAAGGTACAAGACACCCCTGCTTTCAAAAATGTTTCTGTTTTGTTAGGTTAACTGAGGTGTGATTAGGGTCTTTTTTTTTTTTCTTATCAGTGCAAAAGACACTAAAAATACTCTGTTGACTTTGATCACACAAGTAAGTGCTATA
Source organism: Enteromius paludinosus (assembly GCA_032361165.1). Taxonomy (NCBI): domain Eukaryota; kingdom Metazoa; phylum Chordata; class Actinopteri; order Cypriniformes; family Cyprinidae; genus Enteromius; species Enteromius paludinosus. The sequence continues at coordinate 16,447,073 of JAUMHQ010000069.1, forward strand.
CACCATTCAAATCTGTTCACTGTTCACTCAAAACTCAGTATCTCAAAAAGTGGATATCAGTAACAACAAAATTGTGTGCTTTTGCAAAATAAGGAAAATAAAAAAAGGAATGACAGAGGAATTAACCTCAAGAATTCACCTGGTCCAGCCACGGAGCGATCACTCTAATGAGTAAGTACTGTTTGTTTTTGTATTAGTTTGCATGTTATTGTGTCATAAACCTGAACACATTTACTGGTTTTGTTTTCCCCAAACTATAATACCTGACTGAAATGTTTGAAATCAATTGAAATATTTTGAGTATGACATCTACATTTCTTTGGACCCGATGCTGTTTCTATGCTCGATATAATATGCCATAAAACAATGTGATAATAGTGCATGATGAATGCTACGAGTCTAAGAAGACCATGTTATTAATACTCTATTTCACTAATATATTTTAGAAATATACAGTACTAGTTGTTTAACATCCTAAACAATAATAAATTGTTTCTTGGATGAAATGTCACTTAAAACAACTTTATTTGATCACATTACATCATGTATAACACAGCATAATCTAGATTTGTAGACAACAGTCTGCTTACAGGACAAAACCCTAAACACTTATGACTATGCATGTTTATTATTCTTTGCATTGAATTGTATCTTTAGTTGTGTTTAAGTAGATTTTAGTCAGTCTAACTTTTATTTGTGTACAGTAAGCATCGCAAGGGTTAACCCTAATGCTGTCATCCTGTGTTAGGAAAGACTCATTAGATTGGCACAGGTACAATGATTCAGTGATGTTTTCATATACATCTATTTTCTTGGCAGGCATTATTTCATCAAAACAAGTTACAGAATCATGCTTTTAGTGTGTCGTGACAAGTAATTCTTTAGTTGCCAGGAAAAAATACAGTTTGTTATTGATGCAAAGAGGTGGTTATGCTGTCGATAGCAAATTGAGCTGCAATAAAACCCTGGCTTTTGCACATGCTACTCCATCTAAATGGCATTTAAAAATATTTTACAATGATTAAACATGCAGCTTTTTAGGACCTCATTTTAATGAGGTCTTGGAATACTTGGAATACTTACCATTTGCCTCACCACTGTTTAAATTGAGCTAATGAAGACAAAAAGGTAGTTGAAGGAATAGTTCACATACAAATTTAAATTTGCTGACAGTTTACCCCTCCTTAGGCTACCTATATGTAGATGCCCGTATTTCTTCAATGGAATAGATTTAGAGAAATTTAGCATTAGGATGAACCCAAGGCCAACTGCACTGGCATATGGTCTCACAAGGGGTCTGAGGACCTCGGTACCTAATGGCAGTCAGGCTACCTCTGGCGAGCTCTGTACTGACCCACTGCCAAACCGGTCTACAGCCTCAGTCCTTGGGCATGTTGTGCATCAATAACCCAAATCCAGATCCACCACTGGGAATAATGCATGAGTATCCTGTAATGCTTCTAACATAAACTCCATGTGGATTAGCTATTTATGGGCAGTTCAGAGCGAGGTCAGAAATAGGACTTCTACCTTTTAAAAACACGCTTTTCTAGTCTCTGCAGATGAAGCTTGATGTTCAGTCTTGTTCCTTCGTGGAAATCCTCTGAAGTCCAAAATATCTTCTAAACAAAAGTCTTCTGATATGTATTCCACAGATAGCACAACAATTAAGAGTCAAAGTAGTAAGACAGTGATTTTGTGCGCTTCTTTGATGAGCAGAGTTTAGACAACGCTGGGGCATCAAACCTATCTGTTTTAATTATCCCCGAACAGAGGAATTTGTCATTGATGTCCACTGAACCAGCGCAGAGTAATTGGATGGGGGCTGACAAGGGATTTTGCAAGTACTCCCTGAGCTGGTTTTATGCTTGGTTTAAATTTTAAAGAGTAATCCACACAGGGGAAAGGGGGGAAAAATGGTACACCAGTCCAGCAGACTGCAGAGATTTTAAACCTTAATGTCCAGCAACTAATGATTTAGAGATGATAGAGAGTTTTCTGGAACAAAGTTAACGAGTTTCTGATATTCTCAGAAGGCTTGTTCTTTGGCAAACACTTGAAAAGTGAGATTACCAATACCTTTCAAATATAAATAATTCACTTTGATAACTTTAGGCAATGAAGGGCGTTAAAAAACTTTTTTTCTACCATCATGGAAGAAGGGTATCTAAAGCATTGAAGTTATAAAACTTTCACAAGGTTCAAATTTGGTGGATTTCGTAACGCAGCAGAGGTCGGTCAGTATTCAAGCAACATTTCAGATGCAATGCCTGAAGCAGCAGGTCCCGTGCTCCAATATCAATGCATCCTCGAAGGAAGGAGCAAATAAGAATTAGTGTGTTTCTCAAAAGAGGATTTGCAGAGTGCTCTTCATCTATAGGCCAAACCGAAAACAAAACAAATCTAATGCAGGCATGCCCAGAGCAACTGGTTGGTTTAAAGTATTAAAGGAAGGAGCAAAAGCATGGATCCACAGGCTGCCTGGAGCAGGCGAGGTTAAATGTGTCTGTACGCTGCTGTAGCTGGAGGTTGTTTGTTTTTGTGCACTGAAAAAAAAAGAGCTGTAGTTAAGTAAATGTGTGAGGGGAAAATGTGCACATTTTAAACTTGAATAAGTTAAATCTCTTACATTTATTAATTTTATTTATTAATTGTATTATTTTTTTTATGTGCACTCAGAACTCAGAAGTAAATACTAGCCTGCTTAAAATACTGTATTATTTACAGTGTTTGATGTATTTTATTCAAATATTTGATTAAATATCAAATTAAACATCTAACATGATGTTACGTGCAGTTTGGGACTTATCTTTAGGCTGTGTTTGAAATAAAAGTTTTGCAAGTGCAAGTTTTGTGTGAGGGTTTTATGTAGTTGTGATGTCTGTGGTGCCTGGTGTACATGGGATACTGGTTTCTCATGCTGTGGGTATTCCCAGCATGCACCAGGGCATTAATTTTTAATTAGGGCATGAAGTTTCAGTGTTTTCGAGCTTTATCTACACAGTTGTTATCGTTGATGAGAACTAGGTGCAGTGTGATATTGGGAATTGACATTCTACACAAAAATAACCTTCTCTACTGTTTTAGAGGAGAAAAAAGGGCTGCATTTATATGAGCAAAGATCCAGTGAAAACAATAATAATAATATTCTATATGAATGTTTTTAAAGATAAATATTTATATGTATTTTTTTTTTCATGTTTTTATAAATATTATTTATATCTGTGAAGCAAAGGTGAATTTTCAGCATAATTAATCCAGTATTCAGAATCACATAATCCTTCAGAAAACATATTAATGTGCTGATTTGCTGCTCAAGAAACATTTTCTATAAACAGCTTTCAATATATTTGATTTGATGTAAGATTATAAGTGTCTTTTACTGCCATCAGTTTAAAGCATCCTTGGTGAGTAGAAAAATCATTCCTTTAAATATTTTTACTGACCCCAAAGTTTTGAGTGGTATTGTATGTGTGTTAAAAATAAACGTGTGCCAGCATTCGGTGAAGCGATATATGAATATTTATACGTATTCATTCTTTTTAAATATGCAATACTTTTGTAGCAAATGTAGCTTTTGTTCATTGATAATGTTAATGCGTTAACTAAGGTTAACTAGTGGGATCTTACTTTAAAGTGATGCCTATTGGTCTTTTTATTCTTTTGCATTTTAATCTGTGTGTTATGATTCCAGTCAGTGTTCCTCTGTCTAGTTGTGGACTAGAAAGTTAAAAGATTTAAAAGTTGCATTTAAAAGTTTGCATTTTCAAACTTAGTTTGTTTCCAGTGCATTTACGGTATGTTGGTGATTCTAACACATATCTCCGCTGATAGGGTTCATATTTTGCTCATTCATACACTGCAGATATAATGCTATCCAAGACAGAAGAGTTTCTTGCGTGTCTCTCTGGCTCACGTCGTGTTGATATCTTGTCAGACTCTGGGTAGATGTGTTCGGTTACATCGACATGGCCACGTCCTCAACCCTTTGATATCTGTGTCAGATTTCATCTGCAGACATAAATACTACTCCTCTCTGGGTGAATATTGATCCTGTGCATCATGTACAGGCACAAGACTCCATTAGTCTCCGCATAATAATCACATAAATGCGTACACAGGGAGTATTTATGATCAGTTCAGAAAGACTAAGGTCTGGTCGTACTTTGATTTTTTCATGCTGGCTTACTCTTACCTGCTGTTCACATTAGTATGCTGAATATTATACGGCTAAAAAATTATTGCCTGGAGAATAAAACTTGCATATGAGACACAATTAAAGACTCGGAGCTGATTAAAATCTAATTTGATATTACAGAAAGACAGGCGTTCTTCACTTCACTCTACACTGGCATGCCTTGCATTTGGTGCAATATTTGCTTGGATGGCCTTTGTAAAATAAGTAACTGTAACTATAAGGCGTTGAGATGAAAGTGCGCTTACGGAAATGTGAGTTTGTATATTGGTAATTTTGGGGCATGTTGTCACAATGTTATTTTCTGTTCTCAGCGAGGCTACATTTGTTTTATGGGTAAAAAATAATACATTTTAAAATTACTTTTACCCCTACCACTTTTACTTCTTATCCTTCAAATAATTAATGATAATGTGACTTACATCACTGGTGACAGTTATTAAAAGTAACACTGACAGATGCATTGCATGTATAATAAAATACAAATGTTTGGGGTTGGTATGTTTTTTTGTTTTTAAAGAAAAAAGTCTCTTTTGCTCACCAAGGCTGCGTTTAATGCTTCTGAAATGATTTCAATATGCTGATTTGGAGGAGAAATTATATAAAAAAAATATTTATTTTAGTAGGAATTTATTTGAATTGTAATGTATAAGTGTCTTTACGTTTGCTCAGTTGAATGCATTCCTAATAAAAGTAGCGGTGCTAAATCAGACCTTGGTCTGAACTCCTTATGACTATACATACCGTAGTTTTCGTGGACTGAAATGATCTCAAAGTCTGAAGAGTCTCAAAAACCAGTAATATCATCAATTATTGAAAAAGAAAAAGTTGTCCCTGAAGCATCCAAATCAAGTGTGCGTGAATCAGTCTGGGTTTAGATAGCAAAGCATTATAAAGATAACGTCCTGCTGAAGTACCATTGATTATCTAAAGAGACGCTTGTTTGATTAGATTCACGTAAAAACTAAAGGATCCTTTTCTGCGGTTATAATTGTTATTCCTCTGTTGCTCGGGGAAACGATGATGAAGGTCACTGAAGCGTCATAATGGTCTCCCACTGGGGGACCTTTGACCCACAGCCTTAAGCAACAATAGAATTGTGAGCGTTATAGCTCAGATTTTGGAGTCTACTGAGGAAAACTTCAAGGTCACTAGATGAGGCACCTCTGAAATGATATCACTGCACTTTATTCTGGGAAATGAAAGCTGGAAGCCTCTGCTAAAGCCTCAAGAGCTAGTTCTCATGAAAAGCAGACAATAAAACACAAATAATTAGCATATGATAACTAACTTCTTTGAGTTTCCCTTTTTATTTTTCTTTAAAAGGTTGAATATTAAAAAAAAAATTCTAAAATGATGACTTATAATTGCCAGATTTGATTATGTTGTCAATTTTGTCTTATTGTCATGGTTGAGCCAATGGCCTACATTTCCTTCTTCCCGATTAAATAAAGCGCAAATGTAACCATGTTTCAGTTGCTTTTAAGACAAGTAGACGTGAACGCTTTGGCCTACTTTTATAATGTTAACTCTAATTATCAGTGATGGATGTTCCATATTTATCTCTGAATGAGCCTGACCCAGCAGTGAGTTATTGCACTGTGCGTATTGTATCTAGATTTAGACTGTTGTTTGCTTAGGCAATTTAGTTGCCTGTAATTATTTCAGTGCTTATTATAGTAGTATAATTTCCAGGTAGGAATGCAGGGGTTCTTTCTTACTTATTTATGACACTTTTGTTTGGACGTGAAAATGATGTCAATGGTTGCGATAGCATGTAGTAGAATTTGATGAAGTTATTATGTTCATGAAATGCTGTAATGAGATCAGCTGAGTTTGTTTTGTACGTTTTATGTTGTGAGATGAAGTTCTGTCATTATTAACTGAAAATGTGGTTCTTCAACCATCATATTTACAGTTTATGTACTTGTCTATATTTATTTATGTATTATTTATGCATGCATACATACATGGGTCAAAGACCAAAAAAAAAAAGGTTTAACTATAAAAATAATAAGTATAATACTGCTTTAAATGTTTGCCCCTCCCCAAAGTTAAAAGTTTTTAAGCTTAAAATTAATTGCAGCTTTGTTTTTTAGTTTTTCTGATAAATATCACACATTTTCCCCTGGCTTACTAAATTTATCCACTAAAATGTCAGGGAAATTTACAACAGAAAAAAAAATTATGACACATTAAAAGACAATTTACTGCACTTTCACCGCAAATACTAATTAGTAACTATTTGCCACTATCATACTTTGCCCAGTTTGTCAGTAAGAGTTCTTTACTAATTTAAAACACAGTAAAATTGAATATGCTCCACTTTTATATGTTTTAATATTACCCCAAGCATGCTGTTTGAATTTTTACATACATTTTGTGTTACGCAGAAGGATAATATAACATTATTTCAACCAAATTGTGAAAAAATGTAAACCATAAAAGTACACTTTAATTTTATTGAATGTTCTTTTTATAGATTTAAAATCACTTTTGTACATGGCTTTTTTATGTGGACACAACGCTTTTGTCCCACAAACATGCATTCATTTCCCAACTCTATTTAGCAAACCCACAATGCCTTTTTCTCATCTTTTGGTTCTTGCTTTCAAATGGTATTAAATCAATTTTACATTTTCTCCTTCATAAATGCCAGTGCATGACTTTGTCTTCCAAACAAGTTCTACATATCAATGGATTTACGGCCAGCCAAATCCTCATCTGTACTTCGTTTCAGGAAATGATGGTTGAAAAATTGGATGTTAGTGGTAATTTCATATAAAAATATGGTGAAAGTAAAAGCTACTGCTCTATTCGGCTGTCAGGAACGGCACCTGTTTTAGAGTTTTAGTGTGGAGTTTCCGCCTCTGGCAGCTAGAGTCGTGGTTTTTATGGATCCTGTGACTGGTTTAATTGCCTGAGTGTCTTCCACGGCTGTCCGGGGAGACCATTCTTCCTTCTGGGAAACGTTTGTCACAAATTCGGCAGCTTCCGTGAATATGCATGAGGGGAATCGTGGAGATATTGCTTCTGAGATGTTGCTTCTGTTGTAATGTCATAAGAATATTCAGCTTTGGGCTCTGTTCACTTCTGTCATATTCTGGGACAAGACAACAATGGCATTCTGAGAATAGATTCTACCAGAATTGATGATGTTTTTTCAGTTTATCTAGTGTTTTGTTGTTTTGCTTTGTTCTGTTGTATAACAGGAGAAAGTTCTAATATGAGAAGCTAGCAATTGCTTGTGAAGCGCTGTATGTAATTAAACACACTTTCAGGTTCCTGTTTGCCATATATGGACAGGCATGTGGCTATGCTGAATGATTGGCAGTGCCTCAAAGTATTGTGATTGGCTAAATGAAGAATCCGATGGCATCGAGTGACATTGTTTTTCTGCAGTTTACAGATTTTTATGCAGGACCCATAATTCCAACACAGTCTCACTCCAACTCGTCACATTTTGAAGTCTTACGTCGTTTTTCGACACTCAAGGTACTCCTTTTTAGTCACTTTTTTGGGTTATGTGCTCATAAATGTGTAAATGCAGTTTTGACTGTTTACATTGAAAAGTCACACCCCTACATACATGCAATAATGGCAATGTTTTTACCCAATGTATCTTTTAATTATGACGTTATGATCGCTCTCGCTGCAGCACCGCCTCAAATGATGTACTGTAGAACTGCTCCATTACGAAGCTGTCTAATACACTGGAAGCTTAAAGTAAACAGAAAGTGTGTATCTGAGCTCAACTGGTTACGCCAGAGAATGCAAAGTTTTGCGAGAAATTGCAAGTCATTTTGTGAGAGAACGTAAAGTTTTGCGAGAGAACGGAAAAGACTTTTAAACCTTTTAAACCTTTTAAAGAGAACAGACAAACCTGGCTGCTCATTCACTTAGAGAAAGCAGAGCATGTTCAAAACAAGTCACAGGGCCCTGATGATCAGCATTTAGACATTTGGCTCTTGCTTTTATACAACCCATCATCTTGTCGTTGCTAGTGTAGGTTATTTAATTGGTGCAGAAAGTCGGAATCTTTGCCTCCTTATTTGAAGTCAAGACCAGCAGTGGATTATGGACTTCGACAGAATCCGTCCGGCTTCCCCTTTGGTTCTCCAATCTTCTGCTCACACTCAACCGCTCGCTGGTCATTTGTCTTTGTGTCACGGAGTAGCCCACGCATACCCTCCCACCAGAGCAGCAGCTTGAAATGAGATTCACTTGACTGCATAATCTCTCTCCATTGAGCTCGACGCAGATTAATTGCCCAAACGGGTGTCTCTCTGCCGCCTCGGCCAATCCCCGATCACACGGCCAATCGCATTCCACTTTTCCACAGTTATGCTGCTGGTGATCGTGCTGGAGGCCAAGAGATCAGTGGCCTTCTAACAACCAACCTGCATTCACACTAACACACAACTATTACTCCGATTTGGTGTTTAACTGTCACAAGCTGGCTTTGATTTACAAATAGTAACATGTATACCCCAAAAAGAATTATTTATAATTACCAATCACTATATTAAATAATAATAATAATAATAATAATAATAATAATAATAATAATATCAACAACAACATCAACTTAACTATAGTAAATAATAACAAAAGTAGTTATTAATAATAATAATAATAATAACAAAAATATCAAAAACTTAACAATAGTAAATAATAACAAATATATTATTATTAATAATAGCAATAATAATAATAATACTAATAATAAGTATTATTATTATTATTATTATTATTATTATTTAATATGGTGATTTTACACATTAATAAAATTGAGTCTAAATTTAAATGAAAATGATTTATGGAGATCCACCAACAACAAAAAAAAGAGAAAAAATATATATATCCTTTTTCTGATTCAAATAAGCATTCAAATGTAGTGTTTTTGTTGTTGTTTTGTTGTTTTTGTGTTTGTTTTTTCACTTAAATTTATGAAAAATAAAGATAGTGAGATTATGGTGCTGTTTATAATAAAACCTTATGAAAGTGAAAGCAGAATTTGCTCTCTATTTAATCTCCTTGTTTGGTTTCAACAAGCTATTTGTTTTCTTTCTGTCCTGTGGGTGATTGGCTGCTGTTAAATCGTGTCTTAAGCTTCATTATTTGAAGACACCAAGGGGAAAAGAAGCTTTTTTCTGGATCAATACATCACATACACCATAAAACTGAATGTCAGTTTTGAAGGACTGTCTTGAAGTTAACGCATCATAAAAATCATACCGCTAAAGACTGACCTCTTCGATATATGCCAAGCGGGTCAGTGTTTCACATCGCTAACATCCAAGTCTGTTGTTGATTTCCCATCGACATGGTGTACATTCACATTGGCGCAGGTAAACATGCTCAGATGTACTATTAAAGTAAATTAATAATGGACTGTAAATCCTACTGGTAAATACATATTATGTTGCCGCTATAGCTGCAAGTGAAGACCAACATACATGATGCATGCTCTGCGTGGTCATGAACTACAAAGAGCTCCAGACCGGGATATAGCTGTGAAGATTTTATCTACAAAATGGAAAGAACTCATACACTCTCTTTAGGGGATGTTTTTGTTTCGAAGCTGCAAGCACACTTGTTTTCTATACTGCTTCACATGAATTATATGGCATCATGTTTTGGACACAGACGTCTTCGTCATTATTTTTGGGGGTTTCAATGCAAGTTTTTTCATATGAAATATTTAAAATGATACTATTATATTATTTTTATTTGTTACTTAAATTTGTATTGTTGTTGTTGTTGTTATTAATTAATTTTTGCCTTATTTTTACTTAATTGATTTTGATTTATTTTATTCAAAATAAATTTAGTGTTTATTTAATTTCTCTTCTTGTTTTACTTTTTATTGTATTATTTGTAACATAACATTTTCAGGATTTTGTTCATATATATATTTTTTATTTTATTATTATTATTATTATTATTATTATTATTAGTTTTTTTTATTTAGTTTAGGTCTGTCGGTAACACTTTATTATATTGTTCCTTGGTTAACCTTAGTCATTGCACTGACTAACATTAACAATGAGCGATGCATACAGTATGTATTTTAAGGTTGTGTAAAAAAACGGTTACGTCAGCTTCAGGTTAAAAATATTAAAAGATTCAAGTTTTGATAAAAAAAAATAAATAAATAAATAAAAACATATTAATTCATGTTTTTAATTAGCATTAACTATGATTAAGGCATTAGAAGTACATTGTGAAAATGTGATTCAGAAGTTCCAACACAGTCTCACGACCAATTCGTACGTATTCGTACGAGGTGCCAAATTTGTGCTAATTCATATGACCTCACTCGTCTAAATTCGTCTAAAACAACGTGACGGGTAGGTTTAGGGGTGGGGTTAGGTAATTCGTACAAATTCATACAAATTGGCAACTCGTAAAATGTGTATGAATTGCCGTGAGATCAGGTTGGAATTTCATGTTAACTAATACTATTACTTAGACAAACTGAGGAAGTGTTGCCAGGAAAATTGACCAAAAATGGTTGTGCTTTTTGTCAGCTCTGTTAAATCCAAGAAAGCCGTTTATAGCGGTTGTTTGCTTTAGATTGGAAGGTTCTGAGGTTTCAGCAGCGTAACACTGAACAGTCACGGTTGAAAGGTCATCATTGATTTTAGCACAAACACATTGGAGTCGAAACTCTTCGACAGTCCGGTTCTGTATGTGTGGCAAGCGTTAGCGCTTGCTCTCCGGGGACGGGGCATGTAGCCTGTGCGAATGATAAATGGCTGGAATGAGTGAAGTTGAGAAGTCAGTGACTGCCTGGTGTCCTGCTGTCTTTCAGCAGTCCTCTTTTCCTCAGCCTTCACCTCTCCTTCTCACCGGTTTAATCGTCCAACACTTCACACGCTCCACCTCTCGCTCTCCTCTCCTCCACACCTCCTCCTGCTGTCCGCCTAATTGATGGCTGAACACACTGAAGAGGCCTTCACTCCTTTTCTATCTTCTTTTTTAATATCTATCCGTTCAAAGGCGATGGAGACTCGTGAAGAGCCTCTCATTCCCGCTCCCCATCTCCTAGGCCCCCGATTTTTTCTTCTCTCCCTTCTTCACTACGTCTCTTCATTTCTTCATTATTCATTAAGTTTCCTTTCAAAGCCCCAGAGAGAAGGCAGAGAGAAAAGATACGCCGCTGGATTTCAACCCACCTGCAGGAGCGAGGGAAGAAAATGAGCGAGGGGTGACAAACCGATATAATACAATAAAAAGTATAAGCTGGGAGATGTTTGGATGCGTTTACCCTGCACATCTGATAGTTTGACATGCGGTGCATCCAATTTATTTTCTGTTTACTTTTTAGACATAACTGACTGTTTACTTGAATATTGCTGCGATGCATTGCAAACTGTTCTGTGCTCTGTTATCAGTGGATGTGGATGAGTAAATGGTTGTGTTTGCTTCCGTCTAGTCAATATTGATGCATGCTGTGCAAGAAGGTTGAGTAGTTATGTGCATCGTTTGGGCTGTATGCCCTCACATAAAGCTCATTGATGAAATATATGAGTTGTGTGACTGTTATCGGTTTAGGTTTGTTGAGTTATTATGTCTGTGGATCACATCACTTCGGTTACGTTTCTGAAAGAGGTCTCTTGTGCTGAGCAAAGCTGCATTTATTTGATCAAAAATACTGTAAAATTAGTCATATTTTTTAAATATTATTACAATTTTAAACACATGTTTTCCGGTTGAATATGTTTTAACATTTAATTGATTCTTGTGATGCAATGCTGAATTTTAGAATCATTAGTCTTTAGTGCCACATGATCCTGTTGAATGAAACAAGAGACAAAACTGACTGCTACTTGCAAAAATGCACTTTGATGTTTGTTGGATAATAGCGTTATTATTTAGCTCAAATCAGCTTAGTCAAATATTTGTCCACTGTTCATTAAAATATAAAACATTCTTGTTCAACTTATAATGATGGTTACTGATCCTCAGTCCATCAAATGTGTACACAAGTTTGTTTCAGATCAGATTTAGTTTTATTTTTAGAGAAATGTATCATTACAACAATTGCTCAGCAATGGATCTTCTGTAGTGAGTGGGTGCCGTCAGAATGAGATTCCAAACAGCTGATTTAAACGTCATAATAAAAATAGCCAAAATTGCCATTTTGTGAAGGATGTGGATGAGGAAATGGTTTCGTTTGCTTCTGTCTTAGTTTGCGTCAGTATTGGTGAATGCAGTACAAGTTGGTTGTAATAAACTTGTAATAAAAGCTGAATGCTTGTAAAAAACTAATTCATCATTAACGTGTCCCTATTATGCAATTTTTTAAGGCTCCTAATATTGTTTTGGGAGTCTCCTACAATAACTTTACATTCATGCAAGGTAGACTATGCTTTTGTTTTCTCAAAATATGTGTTTAATTTCACCTCATTTTCCAGCAGTTCTCAAATGATTCTTTCGAAGCAGTTCTAAGATTCAGTCTCTCTTCCTTTCCGTGAACCTACTCTTCTCTGATTGGTCAGATGGCCCAGTCTGTTGTGATTGGTCTACCGCATGGAGAAGTCGTCAGTAAAATGACGTATATTTTAGGGCTGGCTGTAGCCATCACGGAAGTTGGATTTAAATTACTAACAACTTGTTTAGGCTGTAGTCTTTCGAATCAAGTCGTTTCTTTATTTTGGGATACAGTAACTTTATTTATCATGCACTTTTAGTTTTTTTTACACCTCGTTTACATTCTGCTACATTAAACACTGAGTTAAAGGGAATATTGAAAAAGGCATACTAGGGGCACCTTAAAGCATTTTAACTTCAAAGAATTGCTTCTGGACATAGTAACAGTCCATAATCCATAATAATGCTTAGTTTTCCTTTTTGATTTTTTTTAAAGTAAAATAAGCTGGTTTGCACTTATGTTAAAAATACTGCTTGATCTGTGCATATTTCTGTCCTGATTCACAAGAAACAACTTCATTCTTGAGAAAGCAGTATTATGGAGAGAGAGTTCGATTTAATATTTTTTTCTCTTTGAAACATGTAGCTTTCACATTTGGAGATGGACTTACTCTGCTGTTTTTATGGGCTGTTTGGACCCTCATTCTGACGGCACCCATTCACTGCAGAGGATAATTTGGTCTGAGAGTGGGTACATTGTAAGGCAAATTGTAATTTTTGATCTAGCTATAATTACATCCAACAGATTGTAATTGCATCGTCAGTTCAGTGTCGATCAATTCAGTTCAATAACAGTGCCATTGCTGCAGAGCTCATCTAGAATGAAACGCATTTGATTCATAATTGATTTAGTGTGTGAAAAATATACATCAAAAAAGATTGTTTGACAGTGTCAATGCAGCCTGGTCTAGAAAGCAATAAAACATGTTTCCAGAAAAACACAGAAGCAAAACAACACAGAGAACAGCCAGCAGTATGCAATAAAGAAAATGAAATACTTGTGGTGATGATATGAATATATGATCAAAGAAAGAAATGAAATTAACTCTGTATCAGACGTAATAAAAATAATAGTAGGCATGGAGTGAGAAATCAAGTCGGAGGGAGAGAGAGAGAAAGAGAGAAGCAACGAGGGCTTGCGCATGCATGACGGATGCTCGGTGTGCTCTGAGACGGCCAATCAGAGTGCTTGGCTCGCCCAAGCTGCTGCAGCGGAGAAGTGAGAGAGGATTCTCCCACACGCATCCAGAGCAGCACACGCTCAACAAGAGAGCGCAGACACACAGTGACAATGGTACGCATGGGACAGAAAGTCTGTTTGGAAACTTTACCACCCACACCCGATGCACATTTGTGGACTTGTATCATTAGGTAATGTGGAATATCTTCTGTTTTCATGCATGGTACCGAACGTGTTGTGTATGGTATGTAGGCAGAGAGTGAGTGAGTTGTCTGAAGGAAGTTCCTGTGCACCAACCGACTATAGAAAGTGAGTAATGCCACTTTATTTTTCAGCATGCGTGAGACGAGAAGTCAACATCAGGATAAAAGGGATCTGTATTCTGCGAGGGGTATCTGTTGAGTATCTCCTGCTGCGCTTCGCGAAGTAAAGCGATGCTGTTCAGCCGTGTATGTGATGATGTGCGCTTCATCAGATTGCCAGACGCAGCTGAGAGGTGCATGTCTGCGGCTTATAAGGCTTATCTTCTTACAGCCGCACTTAAAATCCACCGCTCGGCTGGAGCTCTGAGCCGGGGTCGTGCCGTCATCCAGACGAAAGGAGAGGAGGAGATGAGGGGCGGCAGATGAATGCTAATAATGTTTGGGTAGATTCCACTGCCAGAGAAGAAGTTGTTGAAGCACGTTTGCATGTCTTCCCTCTCAGATCCAGCTTGTTTTCTTATTGCTACATTTTCCTCGCACACGTTGCTCTATTACAGCCCACTGAAAGGACGGCTGTGGTTCGATACAGAGCTTGTGCTGTTGTGCTGTCAGTGGGTTTAATGGAAGATTTCATGAGATAGAGAGAGAACGATGGGTTAAGAGATAAAGCGAGCTTTCTAAGTCTGCCGTGTGTGGAGAGCGTTCTTTTCTCGGCTCCTTCTTCTGAAATGATTCAATTTGGGCCACTTTGCAGAGGAGTTGGTTGTAGGATTTGAGAGGGATTTGATTCTCTCCAGAGAGCCACTGCGTTTGGCTGTATAAATCACTCTCAGGCCATTGACATGCAGGCCTAGTTATGCATGGCAATGATGTGGATGTTTTCAACTGGAAAATCTAGCGATTTTTCACACACCTTTAACAATGCATGACTGAGCTCTTCCTCATGAAACATTTGCTTGCAGATTTTGTTGTGATTCATTATGATTCATGTGCTTTATATGAAGTGAGTGCCTTTGCTATTTGAGGTTTATTTGGGGCCACCTTTTTTGTCAAAAACTAGCAAAAGGGCAGAATCAACCCTGCTTGTTCAGCATGAGCACCACAGCTCAACATTTGAAACCGTTTTAATGTCATTAATGATTTTATGTACTATGTAAATACAACATTTAAATATTTATCAATAAAGATAAAAATCAAATAAAAATATTTAACTATAACAATCATAAGTATAATGATAGTAATACGAATAAGAAGAAGAATTAATGTAATGTAATGAGCAAATTACCCCAAGTTAAAACCCTTGCAATGTCACAAATTTGGATGGCCATGCAAATACCATATTTCAATATTTCTAAATAATGCATAAAATATGCATATAAAAAAAAAATAAACAGCACATAACCATAAACATAATAGTAATGCTACTACTACTACTACTAATTATTATTTGTTTCAAACAGGATGAAGGTTCAAAGATCGAATGCATGTTGATCTGGAATCCATGACTTAATGATACCAATAGCCTTTTAAATACTTTATTAAGAGAAAGGTCCATTCTTAAAGGGTCTTCTGGAGAACACACTGTGTTAAATGGAGTCCATGCAATACATCGATATTTGACCTTTCACCTTGTTAACCTCTGAAAGGCGCTTCTCACCGAACAAAGCAGAAAACCAAAGTGTCAATAAGTGAATGGAACCCTTGAGGCATCATAACCTTCAGATCTTTGATACAGCTCCTCTAATTCATCCTCCGCACAACTGACTAGTCCTAATAGAGCAGGAGTATACGCCTATCTCGTCCAGACAGCTCATTACTTCCTGTAGCCTTTTAATTAAGCAAATACTCTTGATGCTAAAAGCTGCCTGTGTCACAGTTCACAGAAAGTCATTAATACCATGAAATAAACTAGCATCGGTGGCTGATTTGGCTTTGCCTGCAGGAGGCTAATGCCTACGCTTCTCTGTTTGTTGTGTTAGCATGTCTGCGCAAGACAAATACCGTGTGGCTTATTGCTAAGTGTTGAGGCAGTGATCTCAAACAGCACTTCGAGGAGAGAAACATCGTTAGAGAGACAAAAAAGCCTGCAATGAAGTGATTATCCTGCTGTGTGAGATTGTTAAGGATGCTTATAGTTGTCATGAAAGTAGCGATTTGTCTTGGTTAAGAGAGAAGAATGTGTGATGAAACATGAACGTGGATCACAGACAGGCTGGGATGGCATATGCAGTCTTCATCCTTGCTTTGTTTACTTGTCAACTGTTCCTTTGGTTTGTCGTCTTTCTTCTCTAACTTGTATATCATTGTACCCTCTCCTTTCCCTTTCCTTTTGTTTTCTTGTACATTTACTTTTCTTTTCCCTTTCATTTCCATTCTACTTCCTTCTCTCTTTTCCTGTTTTTCGCTGTCTCCTTCCATTTTCAATTTCTTTTGCTCTTCCCTTTGCCATCTCGCTCCTTCCTTTTTCCTATCCATTTCTCCACTTTCATTTCTTGTCTCCCTTCTTATTGGATCCCTTCACTTCTCATCTTGTATCTTCTCTTTTCCTGCTTTCTGTCTCTTCTCTTTTCTTTTTTCCTTCCTCCCTCATTTCCAGTCATCTTCCCTTTGTCTCTTCCTTTGCCTTTCTTGTACCTTCTTTTCGTCATCCTCTTCTTTCTGTCCAGTAACTTTTCTTTTCCCCTTCTTCTTTCATTTCCGTTTCCTGTATTATCCTATTTCCTTTCAAACAGCCCTTGTTTTTCCCTTTTTCCCTTTCCTTGAGTTTTGTTTTCATCTTTCCCTTCCATTTCCAATCTACTTGAATTTTCATTCTCACCCCTTACACTTTTTCCATTCTCCTTTTTTTTTTCCTTTCTCTTTTCTTCTCCCTTTCTTGTTCTTTCCCTTCTATCTTTCACCTTCTCCTTCCCTTTCCTTGTTTCTCTTTTCCCTTTGGTTATATCTTCCACTTTTATTTCCTTTCCTCTCCCCTTTCCCCTTTTCATCACTTTTTCCCCAGTCCCTTTGCTTATTTATTGCTTTGCCACTTGCATTTCCTTTTTCTTTTTCATTTCTCGTTTTTGTTTCTCTTTTGCCTTTGCCCATTCATTTCCATTCCTCTCCCTTTCCCTTTTTTCTTTTACCTTTCCCTTACCTTTTCACTTTTCCATTCCCTTTTCTTTCATTTTCATTTTTTCCTCTATTCCCTTTAAGTGTTCCTTTCTTGTTCCTTTCCTATTTGCTTTTCAATTCCTTCATATTCCTCCTCTTTTAGTTCCGTGTGACTTTTCCTTTTGCCTTTCCATTCTCATACTTCCTACAGTATTTTCCCTCTTCTTTGCCTTTTCCTCCCCCTTTCCTTTCTCAAACATTATTCTCATTTCTTCTGGCACATTTAAAAGCGTTAAGGCATGTCATGGAACCATTGGTATTTTATGGAAGTACTACATTCATGAAGCTGATTTGTTTACCGCACCACAGGTTATATCACCTCATTTATCTCTCTATCACTTTATATCTCTCGCTCTGTCATTTTGGAAATCACCAAGCATTCGTGCATCTTTTGGTCTCCCACCTCACGATTTCCCACGAGCTTCACTCCTCAGTAGATCCTCTTCTGACAGAACAAATTATGAGAGAGACTGAATTCAGTAAAACAGAATATGGCTCTCACTTTAAAACACATACTCATACTCATAGACTCATACAAGGCAATCATCCATCTCTCTCTCTCTCAAATACACTTAGAATGATTTTCACATCATGATAGCACTATGCAATGTCTATTTAAAAAAAAAATATTTTAGTGCCCAGTTCACTATAGGAATTATACATTAATGGTAAAGTCAGCTATTTAAAATGCAGAATGCATTCCAGGCTCTTCAACATACGTTAAATAACTTGCTTCAGGATTAATAGAGGATCAAACAGAAGTTTTGGTTACCTTATTACACAATGCTTTCAATTGGTGGTAATAGTGTAACAAGTGATTAATATATGTATAACAGACCACAAAAAAAAAGCTGTTTGATCAGAAAATGACTATATGGAAATGCGGGGAAGCTGCTAAACTGGTTTGTGAGTGGTTAGTGAATGTGATTTGTGCTGAAATACTAAGCATTTGCCTCAGTATATTTTTCATAAAGTTTCATATTGCACAGTCTTGTCTGAGTGGAATAACCTCTTGATTGACTGAACAGAGGGAAAAAATGCAGCCATGATAAACATTGCATTACTTGTGCTCAATAAGATCATCCTTTCACACACACACACACACTCATCCCATACACTCACGGGATACAAAAGCCACTTCACACATCACGCAGTAAATTAGACTGCAGGGGAAACGTGCATTCATGCTAATTGCTTTGAAATACCACACTCATCCGAACACATACAGCCACCTGTGACTAGATGAGAACAGGCTGCGGAGGATGACAAAGCAAAGAAAGAGAAGCAAAGATGCATACGGGGAGCGTGCCCTAAATCATACCCAGGGGAAGATTTCGTGCAAAGGTGTGAGGCAGATATACAGAAAAGGAAACACACAGAGAAGCAGCGGAAACGTGAATGAGCTGTTCTGGGAAATGGAATAGACAAAAAAGAAGCATTCCTGCGAGCATCACAGTGTAAAGGAGAGATATGGAGGGTAGAATAAATTACAGAGCCTGTTACACTGCAGTGATGTGACTATTTTAAAGACCACGGTCATCTTATTTGCTTACAATGAACCTGAAGACTCAAAACCTGTTCTTTTTATGTCATTTGGCCATTTTATTAAAGAGCAACAATGGCATATCTGCAGAGAGAAGTCTTTTATTTTTAAATGTGTTTTATCATTACGTTTGGGATCAGTTTTATTTTTTTATTTTTTATAAAGCATCTCTTATGCTTAACCAGGCTACATTTATTTGAAAGCAGTAGATAATTTTACAGTTTGAAATTATTATTTTTAAATATAATTATTTATTCCTGTGATGCAAAGCTGAGTTTTCAGCAACATTACTCAAGTTTTCATTGTCACATGATCCTTCAGACAACATGAAAATATTCAGATTTGTTGATCAAAAATAAATAAATTATAATATAATGCGTGTGTGTGTGTGTGTGTTAAAAACAGATAAAACTGCCTAATACTTTGTGGAAACAATAATGCACTTTTAAATAATTAATTTAAATTAAAATTAAAAATTAAAAGAGGAAGTCAGTTTAGTTAAGTACTGATGTTTTTCATTTTAGTGGGTTTTCTTTTCTGGCTTTATTGTTGTATTTAGGAAACATTCATATATTTAAGATGGCTATTATAATAATGTTAGTAGCTAAATAATCAATTGTGGTTTTGGAGTTACCATATCTAAAAGTTTCTAAAAACAATATTAATTTAAGAAGTAGCAATGCATAAGATATCAAGACTTGTTTTAAGTGAATGCGGTCTTATTGCACTGGCAGATTTTTCCATTTATTTTAAATATAAATAAATCTGTCTGTGCAGTAGAACAATATAGTTAATTTCACATGATGCAATCCATGAACACAAGTCTTAAAATTAAAATGCTTCAAGTAAAATAATTTTGTTTCAAGTATATTTTAAGTGTATAAGGAAACAAATAAAAAATAAAACATCCCAGGGTTAAAATTAGTTTTTTTTAAAAAGTTGTTGTATATTAACTTGTTTTAAAAACTTTAAAGTAGTGTGAAAGTATTATTAAGTTGAGACTGTGCTGCTCAGCTTAAACCAGACTGTGTGACCCCTAGGTAGGGTGGACTGGATTAGAGAGAAGCACGATCCGTTAACACTGCTTGTTTCACTGATCCGTCTGTGTCCAAATCGATCTCTTCTCGTCAGTCAGACTCTTTCGTGCAGCACTTGCTGTGGTTTGGACATGTAAAAGTATCCACTTAGTGGCTGTTCAATGGTGTGGTTCAATTGGGTTATATATAAAATATATAAAACAGCCTGCGTGACTGAGGAATTACTAGATTACTGTATGACGTAATTTGATATGTAGATATAAGTACCAATGAAAATGCATACATTTCATTTCAGTTGCATCATTTAAGCTTGTTATGTTGTATTTTATAGTTCATCAAACAATTTTCACTCAGAAATTGCTAATAAGTTTTAAAGTAATGACAAATTTTTTGTCTAGTCATGTCAAGTCACTTTTATTTATATAGCGCTTTTAACAATGCAAATTGTAGCAAAGCACTGAACATTATCAAAAAGGAGAATAGAGTGATGGTAATGTAAGATGACGAGAATGAAACAATTTATTTATCAAATGCAGAGACTGTCTCTGTGATCAAGACGACGCTAATCACTAGAAATCAGGTGTCCCCAACTAAGCAAGCCAGAGGCGATAGCGGCAAGGAACCAAAACCCCATCCATGA
>JAUMHQ010000069.1:16490515-16504510 GCA_032361165.1 Enteromius paludinosus
GTTCTCCCGGCTCGCTCCCCAGACAGCACGCCAAATTTGCTTATTATTCATTATGAGGAAAGCGTGAACTCTTGAAATGAAATAATATATATAAGATAGATGATATAGTAATATAACATAATATAATAATGATATTGGGGCGTTCTCACTGTTGTGTGTGTGCACTTGGATGGGTTAAATGCAGAGCACAAATTCCTAGTATGGGAAACCATACCTGGCCATATGTCACGTCCTGTCCTGTCGTGTATACCATCCTGGTCTCATAATTATGTACCTTACTGCATGTTTTGCCACAGTTGCAAAGATGTATGTCCACCTAGTGGCAATAAAACAGGTTCAAAATGTAAATCCTAAAGTCTGTTCAGAATTGAAAAATTTACTTACAATTATGTAATTAATGCACATAAATATTAATAAATTAATTAATTAAATTACTATATATATAATAATTACACTTTCCCAGTTAAAGTAACCAGGTTCCAAATTCAGTCTGTAAACTGTGAAAAGACTGGATTTTTTCATTAAATCAAAGTATCAGTGTTTCTGACTACTTTAACTTAATCAAGCATGTATAGGAAGTCACCCAATGACTTTCCTTCAAGGTCCTTGACTGCTGTAGTAACTCGTCCCTGAGCGTTCATCCTCAGCAATGGGAGACTATAATTCTTCATGCTCTGCACCATGACATTGTGTAACATGTATGATATATAATGTTTGTGCAGGTGACGGAATATTCAAGGCAGTGCAGCTTTATATATCATCAGTCCTTGAAAAGGAAACAGTGCATTCCTGGCTCCTGTCTTACAGCGTCTCTTTTTGCAGAAGGGTCCTTGGAAAAACTCATACATTACACTCATGCATTACCCAAGGGGAAGACAAGATGAGTCCTGTGATCTTCTCTTTAGCCCTAAAAGCAAAACTCCTTCTCAGATTGCATAATCTTGCATTTTTAATCTTGTGTATTCTGGTAGGAACCAAAAAGTTAGACTGGATTAGTGTCTAGAGGGATCATCTAATTCTGGAGAGTCTGGAGTGACGTCATGCATTAATGTAGCTAATGCTGTTATAAGCATACATGCTCTGAATAAATATGTAATATGTAATAAATATTACACTTACTCCTTAATAATTAAGATAAACAAGATAACACAAGCTAATAGCCGAAGGAGGATGGCAAATATGTGTATTTCTCCATTGGTGAGTGGCTAACAGCTTTTCGCTTCTGAAGATCTTTTACTATGTTCACATAAAATGGTTTGAGCATATTTCAACATAATTTGCCAAAAAAGCCCTCTAGCCTCCGATGTGTCTGTTCTGCTCTGTCTGCATTACAGGTCTTGACATACTCTGATACAAAAGGTGTGTGGATGTTTTATTCATATGGTTATATATGGATGGTCCCCTGGCAGAATCAAGGAACCGTTTCTACTTTGAGTAGCGCAGGATGGGGAAGCAAAAGTGTTCAAGGCTGAACTTCAGTCTTTCTTGATTCAGCTAAAATTCATATACTTTCCCCACTTAGGTATATTTTCAATATAATTTGAGGGAGTCAGTCCCATTTCACAAGCCTTACTCTCAACAATAATTCCTCTGGAAAGCAAAGACGATCTGGTGTTCTCATTATTATGGGTCAATTTCTCCCTTAGGAATGAACATTCACACAGGAGGAGACTTTAATATCTCAATTGTTTTTCAAAAATGGCATTAATGAAGGCCTAATGAAAAAAGGTTTCCAAATGTTTAGATTTGCCAAGACACCTTCAAAAGTTTTTGCAATACCTTATAATCAGAGTATAAGAGAGTGCTGATGCAGTGCACCTTCAGGTTTTCGAGGAGGAGTCGAGTCCAATGTCAGCATGACCCAGAGTCGTGGAAAGGGGATGTAACGTCTCCGTTCTCTCTTTTAGGGATTAAGGGTTACCTTCGTAACCTAGACGTTCCCCTTCAGTCGAGTCTCTCCAAGGGTATATATGGGAACAGACCCATGGAAGAGGCCACGACCCTGAGGCCGCATTACACAGAGACCGATAGACGAACGTGTCAGCAGAAGGATATGCTGGGATTTGAAGAATTTAAAGGATTCAAAGATTTGAAAAAATTCAATATTTCGATGATTCACGGATATATGAAGGTAAACGCGGCCCTCTGGCTAACCATGGAATATTGAGATTATGGAGCACGGAACAGGATATGCAATCATACTCGGGCCTGGTTCGTGACAACCATATGAGTACACTCTCTGACACCTAAGGTGGCAGCACAGCACGGGCATAAATGCACTGCAACAGCGCGCTCGACCTGGGGTACCGCTGCTTACCCCCTGGCTGCACCGCCATCAAGGGTGGCAAGGGGTTATGTAGGCGCATCGAATAGAGGGCTCGCCACGACCTGGTCAGCTCCTTTTGCACCTCCGGGAAGAAAAGTACTGGGGGGGAACACGGCTGCGCCATGGTAATTTACCCCAGAAACCAATCATCCAGTCTCAAAGGATTGGACGGGGGACCCGGGGTACCTCCCCTCGTCGGCTCGGAGAAGCATAGCCGACTCTCTCTCTGATGCAGCAGAAGACATCTCCTTCTCTCTGGGTGCACCAAAGTAGATGCTCAGCGGCGCACTGAAGGAGACGCTGCTCCAGAAACACCACGGGACTACGTCAGAAGTCCATGGGGCTTTTACACCCGATGGAACATTCTGGAACATCACCATTAGGTCTAATAAAAAGCGTTTACGGCTCACCGAACTGTCACGGCAAGGACACGAGGGGAACCATCTCGCAAACGAGAGGCGGGACCTCAGCGTAGCTATGGTCATGCATTTGCGAATGAACGCATGAACCATCCACAAACGCCGCCTCAGTGTGGTCTCGACCCAGACACGTGAGGCAGCGCTCACTTCCGCACCCAGAAGCGCACGGTCAGATCAACATTCCAGAGAACGCCTTTCCAACCGTGAGAAATTGCTCTTTTTCCCAGATTGCCCAGGGAGGACCTTTCTGCCATGCACTCAGTAGGTCTCCGCTCCCTGGAGTGCAAAAGTTGGAATGCTCTCGGCCTTTAAAAAGACCACCAGCCCGCAGGACCCGCTGACAGCCACCCAGTAGTTCGCCGTCAGAGGGGGAGAGAGCGTGAACTCGCAGGATCTCTTTTTTGTTCTTTAATCTCTTTGTTTGATACAGATTCCAGCTCAGAATGCAAGGTTCTGAAGCGAAAAGCTGAAAGTGCACTGCATCAGTTCTCTCTTATACTTACGCCGTGATCAGAAGCTGGATGAAATCAGTGCACACCAATGTTCATTGGCCTTTTGATCAAGTTCAAAGGTGATTGGTCTCTCATGCAGGTTCCCATATGTGACGTCGGAAGTGACTCGACTGAAGGGGGAACTAAAATATAGTGTATCATCTTGATTTTAAATACATATGTGCTGACCCTCTAAAACAGCATTCTCTTCTGGGTGATGTGGCAAATCCTTTTTACTGTGCTTTTTAAATCCCTAGCCTAAAATAATATTTTGAATTGTTAATGTTTAATGCAACATGAGCAGTTTCAGAAACTATAGTAACATGTATGAAGCATGTGAGATTGCTTGTCTTAAATTAAATGTCTCTAATTTGGAGAAACAGGTATTAATACTTGAGGTACGGTATTAATGAATTTCATTAGTGTTTCTCTTCCCTGCTTGAGAGAATTCATATATTTTTATATTATTTACTTTTATAGAGTCTTGTGTCCTGTGTTTTAGGTCAAATTGGCCCACAGTTTCCCAAAAATTGTCAATGAAAAATACTAAAGATTCATGTAAAAGCATAAAAGAGAGAAAAACAACATATTTAAATATGCAAAAAAGAGATATATTTATGAGATATGTTGTATTAGGTTTATCATTCACAAACCCTTGCGAGTCTAGAATTTTCTCACATTTCTTTTCAGTCTTGAAACAAGTCTAGTAATTGAAATCTTCAGTGTTTGTCAGTGTCAAATTTTTCGCAAATTGCTTGAATGACAATGGAATCAAATTGATCCCACCACAGAAGTTATATAAATTTTTGTACAGAATTTCAAAAATATATTTACATGTCCAAAGTCACCAAATTTCAGTTAGAAATAAGTAGTTTGACCAGTATTTTGAGAAGTTTGAAAATCAAATGTGCATCAAACTGACCCCAACCCAACAGGAAGTTCAATATTGACTTCAATTTTATGATTATACACTCAACAGTTATCTCACTTGTGTCTAATTTTATTGTAAGGGAGCATGTATGTGCTTAACCAAATGCAGTCTCCTAAACTATAAAAGTTCAACTTTTGAGAAACTTTTGTTATTTTCATCTAGGCAGTGACTGCACTAAGTGATGTTTGACAAAACAAGTTTCGGGAGGAGCAATGATGCAATGATTAGCTACAGCTGTTTTCAGTCTTCTAATCAGTCTAGTTCCTTCCATCCTTCCATCCAATCATTTTCATAAACCATCCCCTTAAATAGCCCCCTTTTCCTCCTCTCTTTATCTCGTTATGCATCCCTCCTCCTCCCCTTCTCCACCGTTATTTCGCGTCTTCCCCAGGGGGGGAACGGGATTCAAACTGGACGTCGAGCTCAGCCCTGGTTAGGGTTCTACCCCCTAGGGTTCCATCTTCTAGGGCAGCGTTCGCCGACATCCGGACTCGCTCCCCGGACAGCACGCCAAATATGCTCTAGTTGTTATCATAAGGAAGCACGAACTCGTGAAATTACTGTTTTTTTTGGCCAAATGTACCTGATTAGAAAAGTGAAGGCTGGAGAAAATTAAGCGATTATTGAACCCCTGACAAAGGCACTGTTCATACACACACACACTGATTAAGAGCTCTAACGATGAAAAAAGGACAAGTTTAATCAGAGACGAGTCCACCTTACTAATTGTGAATATAAAGCTCAGCCGTGATTGATGAGTTTATTTTACTCTTTGACCTCATTCTCCTTCGCTCCTCCTCATACTCCCTCCATCTCTGTCTCCTTCATTCTGTCTCTCTCCCGCATCTCAAAGACTTTCTGTCCTGTCATTGAGGCTTTTTTTCTATCCCACACTCCATCCATCCTGACTCACACTTAATGAGACTTGTCTTCACTCATTTTGCTTCTAAATTTTACAGCAATTTTGGGTGATTTTACTCCAGGTAATATGATTGCAAACATTACATGAGTAATAGACCCATTAAGTGAATCATAATTGCATGCAAAGAGTTGCTAATAACTTTTCAGAATGATACTTTTAAGCATCTGTATGTTTATTTTAAGTGCAAATTTATAGAAAAGTCTAGGCAAATTTACTTTTTTTTATTCTAGAATAATTGCTTAAATGGAATTTAAATGGAGGTTGCTTTCCTTTGTCAGAGGAAAATAAATATTTACTTCTCTTTTTTTTTATTCTGGAATAATCTCTTAAATTAGATGGATAAGTTGCTTTCTTCTGTCAGAGGAAAAGAAAAATTAACTTTTTTTCTTTATGAATTCTTGAGTAATCTCTTTAGTTGGATAAAGGATCAGCTGCTTTCTGCTTTTGTCAGAAGAAGAGAAAAAGTGAAGAAACTGATTTGCTGAGTTTCCAAGGTTACAAGGTTGCTGTGAGCATTATTAAGAGGTAACAGTGACTCCTCTTAATGGATGTTGCTGTACAAGTGTGAGACTTTTTATTCAAGGTGTCATTTTTGGTGGATATTCTGAGTGCAGATGATAAAATCCAGAAATAATGAGGTTTTTGATGCGAATGACTGAATAGGCTGTAAAGTAAATGGAAGTTAAATTCATTAGTAGAAAAGCTAGTTTTATGTTTTTTAGTATTAGATGGCTTTTTTTTTCTTAATCATTATTTTTTGTGGCTGTTTTTAAGCATCCTTTAAAAAAGATTAGTTTACTTACAAGATGTTATATCACTTGTTTTCATAGAATATGTCTTGAATTATGTTAGTTTTTCTTGCACTAATATAATTTCTTGTAAGTTTTTTTCTCTAGGAAAATAGCCATCTAATGAGCAAAACATAGTCTTTCTTTTTTTTTTCTTTCTTTACACATTTGTTTCACGGAAAAAGAAAAATGAAATAACAGTGTTTTATTTTATTATATTTTATTTTACTTTTATTTTATTTTTTTTTAAATATCAAAAATGTATTCATATTCAATTAAATCAAAAAATTTAATAAATATACATTTTTGTAATGTAAAATGTTGTTATTATTACTGTTATGACTGTTATGTCACTTAAAATTACACACGTTTTGAAAATGTTTGTATTTACTTATTTATTGTTACCTTATAAAAAATGTAAACATATTACATTACATAAAGTTATGCATAATTCAGCTCAAACTAAGTCAGTTTAATATTAGTTGCATTAATTTGTAGACCATTTGATTTAACTTAACATTGAAGACAGGGCAAGGATAATTTAGTCTTAGAACTTGCTTAGGAATCTGTGAATCAAATATAATACCATATTCTTTATAGGGTATTTATATTGCACTATGCATGAGTCTCTCTCTCTCTCTCTCTCTCTCTCTCTCTCTCTCTCTCTCTCTCTCTCTCTCTCTCTGTCTTTTCGAAAAGATCTTTTAAAATTGGAGGAGATGTTTCTTCTCACAATGTTCTTAGTGTCACACCTGCTTTGCCTTTTAATGTTTTAGATTTATTTGTTTGGTGGGCTTGAAATAGGTGATATACAGATGGGATTCAGTTTTATATGTGGCAGTTAAATTTAATTGATAAAGTTAATACATTGCACTCTGTTATCACTCCAGGAATGATGGCCCACCCTGTGTTTTAGCTGGCTGGTCTTGGCTCTATTGACCCAGTGCCACTTTTATTTCCTGCCATTAGTGAGGGCTTGACTGAGCGTCAGTGGAGCTGCTGCAGAGACAGAGTGTGATATATTAGCCTGTGCCCAGCTAAGTCAGTGGCCAAATTAGAAGCCTGACTGCAGGTTAAGTGAAATTTATGTTCCCTTGTGTAGCTGGGACCAAATTTGGAAGCAGCAGAGCTGGAGTTTAAAAGGAATGGGGCCGGGTTCAGCCGTCCTGACGGTCTAGCATTTGGGATTTCACAATGAATCCTGTTTAATTTGTCGTGGGGTGTGTGTATAATCCCTACAGCACCCATTATCACAATACCGTAGTCGCAACAGCAGCAGAAAGCCAATTTCACCAAACTAAAAATACGTAAAAAATTGAAATATTTATCTTGAAGTGTGTATCTAAAGATGTTTTGGTGAGTTGTTAGTTTGATTGATTGATTGTTTGTTTTTGTTTTTTACACACAACATGTCATTCATAAATTTGCCATTTATTCTATACTACTAGTAAAAACTTTTTTTAACTTTTTTTTTTTTTTTCAGTTTTGATTTCCATAAAAATATTAAAAGTTTCTGTGTTGAAAATAATAATAATAAATGTTTAAGCATTAAATCCAGCATATTAGAATGACTTCTGAAGGATCTGACACTGCAGATTGAAGTCATTACGCTGAAAATTTAGTTTTGTCCCTATATATGTGTATATACAGTCTATTGAATAACTGAGCCATTTTTATTTACATTTTTGCCTGAAATGCAAGTTTCTCAGTTATTTAGTGCAGTGGCGCTTTTGCATAATCTAAACAGTTACTATATTATTCTAAACCCATTTTTTACTCTGATTGAGGTGCATTGACAAAAATAAATCACTAATTGTTTTTTAGAAGATAATATAGAATAATTGGTGCAGATTCACTGTGGCTGCAACTGATTTTGTTTACAGGTTTCTAGCATAAAGTCTCATTAACTTGTCTTCTGATTGGAGAGGTTCTAGGATAAGTGTGAGCTCTGACCGTTCAGCTAATTATGGACTGCTCGCCTGAGTGCTCTGTTTACTGACAGAAACGGACAGTTCACTCCCGCCGTCGACCCGGCTGTGCAATCAGCCCACGCTCTCCTTTAATTACGAATTAATTTCGGCATCGCTGTTTGTATTACCGGCCATGGTTTGCACAATTCTTGGCCTCAAACAGTCAAATAACCCAGGGAATGAGTTTCACCCCTCCATGTGATGATGTGATTGAAGAATCTAATGTCTTTTGTGCCATTTTTTTTTCACTGACTTGGCTGCTAAGACAGGACTGCAGCCCTCGTACATTTTTATCAGATTACAACTTCATAATCGATATCTGATTTGTGCTCTCTAATGCATTTAAAGTGTTTCATTGGTGTTGTTGTAGCTACCCGTGGTTTTAGAAAATGCCTTAAATGCCTTATTAGGCCATGATTTCATTAAAGGATTTTTCCCCCAAATGTCAATTTTTTTCCACAAATGTCTTCATAAATATTAGTGATGCTTATACCAATTTGAATGATATTAGTAGTTATAAAGATAGTATGAATGACTTTTAGCAAAAGTGGCAATACAGACATTTGCATTGATAAAAGGTTCCATTCCTAAAAAATGTTGTTATTTGAAACTTTTTAATTATGAAAGAAATTCATATTGAATTCAGTATATTCAATGGAATTAAACTGGACTGGGCTGAATCATGAAAAGTGGATTTCCATTAAATTGCATTATTAAATGCAAGTTTGCTATAAAAGTGCCTAAAAGCCCATTCAGCTAATAGTTAATATAACCCAATCGTTTCTGCACTGATAATTCATGCACAGTAATGTTCATTAAGCAAGTAAATAGGATTAATGTTGAATAGTTTAAGGTGAAGGCTTTTGTTTGCTTCAGTTTGTGCTCGAGTCATTAAACTGGGTTTGAGTGGATCACAATCTGACACTTATTGGATAGTGACAATAAAACACTCAGGAGAACCAGGGCTTTCATCGCTTTGAGTGTTCTGTCAATGTTTTGCCTTATCACAAAACCAATGAGCCTTGAGACACCATGCACTGAGCAGACTACTTGTTGTGTGCAGGGCTCAGACAGCAGTTATCCCATGGGCTTCACATTACACCGAACTGAAACATTAAACGCTCTTGTCATTTCTCACCACACTTTGGGAATGAAAGTACTGTTATTTAGGGCTTTCTTAATTATTATCTGGTGCATCTAGAGGGCATGCAGTGCAGTCAGACAAGTGCCATGCAGTTTTCACATCTGATCACTCGTTCAGTTCCCAAAGAGAGGTAGCTGTAAGAGCAAAAACATGATGAGCAGATGGCATTTAGATCAACAGAAGAATAAATGTTATTTGTGCATGAAGAATTTAGAACCTTGTTTTCATGACAATTAAGTAGGGCTGTAGCTGATAACTGAAATATAACTACCGTGTGATAACTGCAGAGGAATGCAACAACCACAGCAACCATGCTATTTGCGGGTTTTCACCCAAAAATTTTAATCACAGCATATTTTACTCAACCCCAAGCTATCTTAGGTGTGTATGACTTCCTTTTCTTTCAGACAAACACAGTCAGAGTTTGTAAAAAAATTATCCTGGCTCTGCCAAGCTTGGCAATACTGGTGGATGATGACCATGATTTTGACTATGAATAAATGAATGAGTATTCATTGCAATCACATTTACTGTATGATCATGTTGAGTTTGCCTTTATTGTATTTATGTTTGGAGCTACAATTAACATTATTTATCAAAAAAAATAAAAGCTAACACCAAAAAACTGTAATCTGTAAAATGATCTGTTATTGTACGTTTTAAATCCTTAAATATGTGCCTTAAATATCTATATATAAAATTTGGGGTCAGTTCAACACCAGCTAAAACACATTATTACAGTAATATAATAATAATAATAATAATAATAATAATAATACTAAGTAGTAGTAGAATTGTTAGTAGTAGTAGTAGTATAAACTATAAACAGACAAGATAATAATAAAATTATTATTTTTTTTATAGTTTTTTTTGTTGCTACTGTTATTATTATTGGTGGTAGTAGTAGTATTTGGGGGTTTGTTTCGATCCGTTAATTTCATTAAGGTTCAGTCTGCAGGAATCATTATGCTGGATTATTTATTTTGTTTCTTGAAATGTCTTGTATATGGCGTAAGCTTTAAGATGTTTGAGAGATGGTATCCATCAGCTAGAGAGCCTTGAGTAATCCTCTTTCTATCAATTAAGCAGCTTTTTTGGCTTGCATCCTCTCTCTCTCTCTCTCTCTCTTTTTGTCACCTGACCTGTAAAGGAGAAATTCCTTCTTCTGTTCCAGTTTATTGTACCCAAACAACTATTAGTAAGAAATTTGTAGGTGCACTTCCTGAAGAGTAACCATTTACCTAACAACCAAAATGAGCACCCTAGCAACCACCCAAGCATCACTGCACAAGAAAAAAGGAAAAAACTTAATAAGTATACTTACTTTTGCAAATCAGGTACATAAAAAGTTTCTAGCCCAAGGGTTTGTTGGAAGATTACGTGCTTAATGATCCCTGCTTATTGAATATATTGTAATATATTGATTCCTATCAGCAGCCATGAACCAACGTTTTTTTGTCTCTCATTTCAGCTCCATTCTAATTCAGACAAAGGCGATGGTTCAGTCAGGTACATCCTTAGCGGTGAAGGAGCAGGGAGTATCTTCATTATCAACGAGGTAACGGGAGACATCCACGCCACCAAAAGTCTGGACCGGGAAAAGAAATCACATTATGTTCTTCACGCGCAGGCCATCAACCTCAACACCAACAAACCCCTGGAGCCAGAGTCAGAGTTTATTATAAAAGTTCAGGATATTAATGACAACGCCCCCAAATTCCCAGACGGACCCTTTGTCACAGCTGTGCCTGAGATGTCGGAAGTTGGTGAGATTTCCTTTTTTATTATTATGTTGTTGTTGTTTTATTATTATTATTATTATTATTATTGTCCAGCACCCAACTTGAGCAGTTTGTCATATTGTTTGTTTTTCACATTTATTATTTTGTATTATTGTGTTGTGTAAAGTATGGTCTTGTCATGAACATTCTTTATCTTTTTATGAAATTAATAATAATTTTCCTTTCAGTTTTTAAGGTTAAAATGTCTAGAGATGTTTTAAACAGGATAAAACTACTATATATGCATTTTGTCTTACTGCTGTGATAGATTCCTTTCTTTTTTCTTGAGTATAAACAAATTAAAGCCAAGTTGAAAAAGTCAGTAAGATTAAATACAATTGTAGTCAAGAGACAATACTTGAGAAAACTCTGAATATCTTAGTGTTTCTTCTTCAGTGCAACATTTTTTATATATATTTTTATTGGAAATTTTACTGGAAAAATGTACTGATTAATGCAACTCATTAATGCAGTTATTTCCTGCTTGGCTAACTTGTAACCTTTTATGTATGTCCATGGTATTTTCATGAACATCTTTCTAGTTTGTTATAAGTATAAGCAAAAATTCACCAGTGCAGTTCGACTAAATTGTATTATACCTATGAACAATGAAAACTATCTTTGTTGTTCTTTTAAAGTAAGTTCATCTTGTTTTAAGAATTTTTAGATATTATCCCCCCCAAAAAAAAACATTAAAATATCATTTTCTGTGGTCTTACACTGTTGTTAGTGATTTCAACTCTTTAACTAATGTGTGACAGCATGAAAACAAAACTCGCACTGTTTACTTTCATATCATGTTCATGGACTAAAAGGACTTATGTTAATGGACTAAGACAAAAATGTTGCATTAAGCTAAATTATGGAAGCAAAATAGGTTGTGACAATCATTTCATGTAATTCTTAAAGCACCATTTGTACTACAGATCCAGCCCATGGCTTTTATGCTGTTGTTTTGTGTTTTGCGGCTGGAGTTCCCTCAGGAGCACGGCAGCTCCTACGGAGCACTACGTGCTCATACTTCCTCCAGAACGCTCCACTTCCACCCGTAGAAACAGTGAAAATATATACAGAGAGAAAGACACAGTTTCCCTTATAGCAGGGTTTCCCCAGGGTTTGTAAACCCCAAGAGGTTTATGATGGAACTGCAGGGGGTTTATGAGATTGTGATAGAAATACTAATGTGGAATAATTTCATACATTAACTTGTGAGCTCTATTACATTTGTTTAACACTGCACATTTAACTTTTAACTTAATTTTACATCATTTTACTTCTGTATAAAAAAATTAAATGTTATTCGCTTGTCCTCCAAAATGATTCAAATGATTGTTAATTTGTCACATGTAGTTATAGCTGGTTCAACATACAGTGAAATGTTTTTTTTCTTTTTTCTTTTTTTTCTGGCTGAAAATTACACTCCAACTGTGCTAAAACATTAGAAAAAAAGAGAGAGAGAGAGAGAGAGAGAGAGAGAGAGAGAGAGAGAGAGAGAGAGAAGAAATAAGTACACATATGTGTAACTGAGGTATTGCACTATAAGGATATATGTAAAATTTTAGATGCATTGGAAATGTAATGTTCACAAACTGCTTCTTTAAAGTACTGTAACGTATCTCCTGTAAACTCACTTCCAGCCCACACACAGTATGTCACTGTTGATTTCCAGAAAATGCCTATTATATTATTGATGCATCAGAAGTGAAAGATTTGGTGTCATATGTACAGCATGTCGCAGCAGCACATGTTCTCACTCTCAGCCATGCCAGATGCAGTTTTTTGGATCTCTCCGGGAGTCTTGAAGGCTATATTCCTGGCTCGCATGTACAAATGAAATATTTCTCTTTATTTTGGCAGCGTGAAACACTTCTCGGTGGAGATTATGGCCTGTGGGTTTAGAAAGCTTTGTTTATTGTTTATTTAGGTCCCAATTGGTTGTTGCCGTAGCAACTGAAGCCCATAAAATGATCTGTGGTATCGTAAGATTTGAGTACCAGCTGCAATCAGAGTTGAAGGAGTCTATTACTGCCTGGCTGTTGTCCATTACTGTTGGCGATTCATGTGCAGAGTGGGTTCAAAATCCCAATTACAGATGTCTTGGAGAACACGCCGCTGGACTGTCCACTTCCCACTTCACCATCACAGATGAGTTTTCTCTCGAGGTGATTATGGGATGTCAGTCGCAGTTCGAAGTATGCCTCCATATGATCCTCGTTAGCCAGGCTAAATGTGACTTAATATTTTGAATATCGATGCATATCACATACATTTTACATGTATTACACAAATAGATTATATATATTTCACAATTACACTAATACAGACATGTAACTTTCAAATATATAACTTTACATTTACTAAATATATAACATATATATATATATATATATATATATATATATATAAAGTATATAACTTTATAATACCTTGTATTTTTACTGGAAAACTAGACAAAAATGCTTATAAAGAAAATGTTTTTTGTTTTTGCGATGCACTCAGATTCAAGGGCACATGTACCACTGTTCATCGTTAATTAACTCATCTCCAGATATCCATGGAGGGGTTTTATTTCAGTGTGTTTATTTCGGTAAACATATTTTGATTCTATATAAGTAAACAAAACATTCCCACTGGGATTAGCACTCAATGTGCTTCCGCAGGGATATAAACAATCACTGCAACCTTTCCTTATGCATTCCATTTGGAAAAGTAAGACTAACCAGATAAGTCAGAGTCAGTCCAGCAGCACAGCATCACCTCAGCTGGGTGTTTGAGCTGGAGGAACACATGCTCTGTCGATTAGTATTGATGAGATACATGGAGAAGAGATGCTTGGTAACAAGGATCGACAGAAAAAGACGGAAATGAATAATTAGTCATGTTTCCTCTTATCCTGGGGTTGAGCGTTTGGAGGCGTTTGTCTGTAAGCATCTGTGAGCAGACTGAGTCTGTCTGGATGCTCACACTTCTGCCCCCACGCAGCACTAGTCCAGCGCTGTGGATATTCCCTGTGTGCTGGAGTGCACTGGATCTAATTGTGTGTTGATGGTTTGTCTCTGCCAGTCTGAATTGATTGACTGGATTTGAGCCAGAATCTTCAGCTCTGAGAGACTGATAACAAGAGCTCTCAAAGATCCACTACTGCAAACACTATCTATCTATCTATCTATCTATCTATCTATCTATCTATCTATCTATCTATCTATCTATCTATCTATCTATC